>JAQQSW010000645.1:17995-33652 GCA_028646575.1 Pseudocheirus occidentalis
AGAAAATAAATTAAAATTAAAAAAAAAAAAAAAAAAACAGTCCATGAGGAACACAGATATATATGCCTACCCCCTCTGGGAACCTGATTAAAAGAATAACTCTTCAGAGAGACAAGAGAAAAAGCTCATGGGAGAAAAGTGAATTTATAGATGTTCTAAAAAGCCATAGTTATTTCTGCCTGCTATAAGAGAGATGCTTCCCTTTTGCTCTAGTGTTCAAAAGTACTCAAAACCATCCTCTGCTACTGCAGAATAAAACCATTTTGCCCAACGCCTAAATTGCTTATAGATCCCCAGCAACTGTATGTTGCTGAATCCCCTATTAAATGTCTTATAAATAGTTCCTCATTTCCAAGCCTGCAGGTGCATCCATGGCTATGAAGCTCCTGAGTTAATGTACTTTCCATTTGAATTTTTCCAATCCATTATGTATGCCATTGGCTATCAGGGTGTTGACAATCTGCTTCTTAAAAAAAAAAAAAGCATCAACTTTAATGAATGTGACATTTTCATGGGGTAAAAAAAAGGCTTTATTTCTATAATTATGTTTCAAGTGATAAAGTGATAAAGATCATGTATTTAATTTATAATGGTATCTTTCATTTAGGGCATGTAAAAAGTATCCCATACAGTGAAGCAGATGGTAAAGGTATCATTTAGTAAATTACTACTTTGATGCACTAAATGATACCCTAGTTGCCTAAAAGAATTAAGGTTACTCCCAGAAGTGCCCATAGTATTCCCTGGGAGCAGCTTAAATACTGGGAATACTGGCTTCATTATTTCATTAATCCTGAATGACATATATTACTGTCCCTTAGAAGAAACATCTTAGACTTTCTACCTAGTTAATAATACAAAGAAATTACCTGGCATGCAGAAGGCACACTGACCCTAATCTCAGGCATATCCACACAAGTAAATGTGAGCATTGAATGGAGGCAAGTAATCCATACAGTTCAAGACAAAGAATATTGCAACCTGAAATGCCCAGTTAATTGTCTTTTATACCCATCTTATTTGGTGAATTACCACAATCTTTCATTTTATTTCAAGTATATAGACACAGCCTAATGTAGCGAGAGTGATAATGGGGAGGACATATCCACAGTTAGGGAGAACGACTTGGCCTACCCTCTCCAGGGATCAAATCTAGGTACTTCCAGCAAGGGCTGAAATAATCATCTTGTATTTAGTATCACATAGGGATTTAATGATGTATCTTTTGCAAAACAGAGGAATTATATTGCCATGTTGCCTTCTTGCAGCAGACAGCCATAGCTGAAGGAAATATAAGCCAGTTAACTCAATAGGCACCATGATAAATTAAGGAGAAGCCAGTTGACCAAACAATTGAGGGTTCTCTTTCAAACTGACACCACATCATTGCACGTGTATCAATCCATCAAGAAAGCTGGTAGCTTATAATTCAATTAGGTACAGTATTTAAGGGGGGCAAAATACTCAATGTTTATTTCTTGATTTAGGAAAATCACTTAACTGCCCTTGTCATCAGTTCCCTTGTCTGAAAAGAGATGGATTAGGAATTGATGACCTGTGGAATGGCTTCTAGTTCTAGATTTATGATTCTATCATCTCAAGTTCAACCTATGGTTTCTGCTATCCATTTGAATCAGAATGGAAGGCAATAAAATGTATAAAATGGAAATTCTTTCTATACATTTGAAATGCTGATCTGTTAGTTGTTCTGCCCAAACTGAGATGCCATTCCCCATTATCTGTGCTTTTGCATATCTCCTCATAGGCACTGCTTAGAATTCACTAGTTTTTCTTTTTTTAAGGTTAATTTCAGGCTTTCCTGATCCTTTTAGTAGTTAGTGCTTTCAATCACTTGAGATTAAATTGTATTTGTTCTAAAGGTGTGATTGTTGTAACCTAAACCATCCACTTCAGTAGAATGTAAACTCTGGGAGGGCAGGAACTGCTTTTCATTTGTCCTTAGACTCACAGTTACTAGCATAGTTCTTACACTCAGTAGGTGCTTAATAAATGTTTGGTGAATTGAACATATTACGATTAAATTTAGTTACATAGCTAGAAACCAACAACAATCAATGTCTTATGAGCTAAAAAATATGTTTTGTCATCATCAAATATTATGTAGCTAAAGCACATAAAACTCTTATACCAGTTTATGTCAAAACAGAGCTGTTTTCCTCAGAATGAGGTCTAGAGTTCATAGAATCAATCACTAGTGTGAAACGCATAGGAAAAGATGCTCAGTAGGTCTTTTGGCAGTTTTCTTGTTAATTAACAACTACTGCTGTTTTTATGGAAACTATAACTTGAAATCCCAATAAGAAGAATTTCAATCTCCACTTACAGGGAGGAGATAAATCCATGTCTACTTGGGGGATTTCCTCTCATCTCTCTCAACACCATTCTTTCAGTAAAAGGAATGAGAGTACTTGCAGCGATTGCAATCTCTCTAACAAGAAAAGCCTACAGACATAATAATCACCTAGCTCAGGGTGGCTGGTGTCATCAGTACTACTCACTTGTTGAGTAATCTCTACTAGGGAGTTAGGGGTGAAGTGGTAACACTGAAAAAGGTTTTATCTGTCTACTGAATATGTTGTTGTTGGGGTATCTAATAATGTTAGAGGTTTGAGGAGAGAATATGGGTATTGTCTCGTGCCTTAGAAATGTAGTTTTGCTCAAATGAAATTGAAGCCACATACTTTTGAGCAGGTTTTATCAAGGCATCAATGTTTGACATGACTGAGATAAAATCCTTGCGTGTATATGTGGACAGATGGAAGGAGGGTTTGGTAGATGTAGAAGGACAAATAGATAAATTATAGATTACAGTGAGAGAGAGAGAGAGAGAGAGAGAGAGAGAGAGAGAGAGAGAGAGAAACAGAGAGAGAGAGAAACAGAGAGGGAGGGAGCGAGGGAGAGGGAGAGAGGGAGAATTTACTAGGAAGGATTGATGAGAAGTTGTTTAATAGGATCCAGGCTGAGGATTTAGCCTGTGACCCAGGACATAGACATAGATAGAGTAGGCCAGAGGATTGGAAGGCAAAGTCTAATGGGACAAAGTTCAAAATTGACGAACAGACCCTAGGTCAGCTGCTGAGATCCTGGTTCACCAAGACAGAAAGCATTATGACTGTGATACATAACCAAATGATTATCACATATGTTTCCTTTGTCTCCCAAATTTAGCAGAAGTCAAATTAGTTTTTGTTCATACAAGTACTACTGCATGGTAAAGGCTTAATACATTTGTTTCCAAGTTGACTGCTCCTATGCCTTCCCAAAATCCCCTCTGCTCCCAAACATCTCTTCTATTTGTAAACTTAAAATCCTTATGGTTGAAGGGTTAGTTCTAAACATTTGCCCTTAGCACACAGTTTTACCTGTCTGTCACCAAGCCTGAACCTGATGCCACTTCCATAGGCTGCAGGATTAGACTCAAAGTAATAACGTGACCCTTTCTCCTCTGTCTGCTTCCTACTCTCCACCCCGAATGTGGACCATTCCTTAGAGGGAGAAACTTGATACTGCAATAGTTATCCATCTTAGGTCAGCTCTTTTTCTAAGCGTTCACTGATTCCTTGGACCTAATATAGCATTTTATTTTGTACCTCTTTGTATACTTAATAGGGCAGGTAGGTGGCACTCTATTAAGGTAGAGTGCCAGTCCTAGAGTCAGGAAGACTAATCTTCCACAGTTCAAATCTGATCTCAGACATTTACTAGCTGTGTGACTTTGGTCAAGTCACTTAACCCTGTTTGCCTCAGTTTCCATATTTGTAAAATGAGTTGAAGAAAGAAATGGCAAATTACTCCACTATCTTTGCCAAATGGGGTCACAAGGAATTGTACGTGATTGAAATAACAATAAACTTATTCTATAGTATTGCTTTATAGTTACCCATATTTTTGTCTTATTTTCCTAATAGCCTGTGAGCTCCATGAGGAGAGGAATTGTATATTATCATCCCTGCATCCTTAGTGTTTCTCACAGTGCTCTGTACATAGTGAAGGTTAACAGATTTTTCCTAAATGAATCATTTAATGAATGGGAAACTTTATTCTCTTGTGATTTTGAAAAAAGGCATGCTTTTGTCAATATTTTAAAAATCTCATTTCATGAATCTTGCTTTGTCTTTGAATTGTCTTTTCTTTGGTCATATTTTTTATAGTTTTATTCTATTCATGATCAATATAACTTTTTTTGTATTTTGTGAATGTTTTCTCTTTTATGCAACTTTACAAGTTCTTGCTATGGTCTTAAACTTTGTTTTTATGTTTCATTCTGAGAATACAAATTGAAATGTTAATAATTTTTACATGAAATAATAGAATATCTCTATGCATATATATTTATATGTATATGTACTATCTGTATAAAAAACAATGTTGCAAAGTGGTAGACAGAAAGACAACCTCAGACTCAGGAAAAACTGAGTTCAAATTCCACTTCTGATACAAACTGACTGTGTGATCCATTTTAAACTGTCCCCAGGAAACAGAATACTTTGTATTGATTGATGGTAATATTTGTGTGTGTGTGTGTGTGTGTGTGTGTGTGTGTGTGTGTGTGTGTACAGGAGCTATAACTGGAACTTCATTTCTCTAGAGTATTGTAAGATGATGGAATGCCTTTTACCTATACAACTTATGGACAGCTAGGTAGCATAATCTATAAAATGATTTGGAGAAGGCAATGGTAAACCATGTCAGCATCTTTGCCAAGAAAATCCCAAATAGAGTCACAAAGGGTCAGACATAACAAACAACCAAACACCATGCAATGTATGATCTTATGGAGTTGTCTGAGCACTGTTAAGTAAACTTAGTCACAGAGAGAATGCACATTTCAGATGCTGGAATTTCAAATTCAGGACTTCCTAGGTCCCAGATCAGCTCTCTATCCACTAAACTACATTGATTCTCTGTGAATATAAAATACACATGTATATTTATATAATTCTTTGAGGTTTATAAAAACTTGATACATATTGTCTTATGTGATCCTGCAAAAAACGCTTGAAGTAGGTATTTATGATTCCCATTCTATAGAAGAGAAACCTGAGGCTTGAGAGAGGATAAGTGACTTATCCAGGGTAACACAGCCAGCAAGTTTCTGAGACAGGAGCCAAATTCTAGAAAACAAACTTCAAGGGAAGCTACTGAAATCTTGGTACCTGAGTTTGAAGTAAGCAGAAAGGAGCATTGACAAGAACATTGGACTTTGTATGAGGAAGGTTTGGGTTCAAATGGCATCTCATACACTTACTAGCTCTGTGCAGCCTGTGCAAACTAATGAACTTCTTTCAAATTCAATTTTCCTTATCTCATATTCTAATAACATTTATTTAGCTCTTTAAGGTCTGCAAAAAGTTTTACATATCTATCATTTTATCCTTAAAAAAACAAACCTAGGAGGAAGGCATTATTATTAAATGAGGACTCAATGACTTCTAAGGTCTTTTTGAGTTCTGAAACTATTTCAAGATCCTAGGAGCTCCTGTGAATCTTAATCTACTTCTAGTTGCTTTTGTTGCTAGGTTGTTTAGTCATGTCAGACTTTTCATGACCCCATCTGTGGTTTTCTTGGTAAAGATACTGGAGTGGCTTACCTTTTCCTTCTTAAGCTAATTTTTACAGATGAGGAAACTGAGGCAAAGAGGGTTAAGTGATTTGTCCAAGTCACACAGCTAATAAGCATCTGAGGTCAGATCTGAACTCATGAAGGTAAGTGAACCTGTCTCCAGGTCTGGAACTCTATCCACTCTACCACTGAGCTGTGCTCAGCCAGCCTTATTACTACCCACACTGAAGCAATGTCATACACCAAAAAGTTCCATCAGACAGGAGTTGTTCTGATAGAAGTTAAGGTCAGACAGTATGACAGTACACTCAGCACCATGTCTACTTAGTTGTTTCCTTTAGGCATTAAAGAGACCTTATCTAATTTATTCCAGATTTCTCTCCTTTAGGGAAAGAGAATTATCTTTATTCCCTAAATATGGTAATTTGTTCATTATGTGAGAAGGTCTTGTCTTTTACCTTACCTGAATCACCTCAAGAAGGTCCAGGTCCTCTGTAGTTAGGAATAACAGGTCAGAATATTGCCTTTAAAAATTCAAGGGGGAGGGGGGGAGGAGAGGAAGTCTAAATATCTAAATTAAAAAATAAATGGTCCAGCTGCTTCTTCCTCTTCTTTGTCAAGCAGTTCATCCTTATCTCTTTTTGGTCTGGAGCTAAGGATCTGATACCAACTTTTCATTTGCTAAATTTTATCATCTCATATTCTAACATAATCACTACCAAAGTATTTACACTCAAACCTCAAGATAATCCTACAGAAATAGTGCTTCGGTCATAAATCTTTAAGAGCAAAACCTGAATAACTCCAATCCTATTATTCTAAAGTCAATATGCATTGAATCAGACATAGAGCAGGAAGAGTAATTTAGACTGATAATAAGAGCCACTTTTGATAAAGTGCTTTAAGGTTGGTAGAGCCCCTTACACATATTTTCTCATTGTGTCCTCAGAAGAATCCTGGGAGGTAAGTACTATTATTACCTCCATTTTGTAAATGAGGAATCTCATGCAGACAGAGGTTAAGTAACCTGCCAGGGGTCAGAGAACTAAGTGTCTAATGTTAATTTTGAATGCAGGTCTTCCTGACTCCAGACCCAGCTCTATAACCACTGTGCCGTCTAGCACATCTGCATGTGGCCTACTCTTCTTAGAGGTCATCCAGAAGTCCAATTTCCTCATGGTGTAGAAGAGAAAACTGAGTTCCAGAGAAAAGTGGCTTGCCTAAGGTTACACAAGTGCTTTCAAAATCTAGTTCTTTGAATCTAAATCCATACTATTTCTACTGTACCAAACTTATTTTTAAAACAAAACAAAATGAAAAGCCAAATCCCAATCCCGAGACTGACAATTTGCCCACATAGAATATTTTTGTGTTTTTCTGAAGCTTCATTGTCTTATCCAAGTTGTTTGCCAAGGGAGTTACCATGAAAGTTATGCAGCCTGATGGCCTTCCCCATTGCTTTGGTCCAATCATTCATCTCTCACTTTGCCTTCCAGCTCTGGTAACTTTTTGGTGCAAAGGGAGCCTTTTCTATTTAGGCAGTGTGAAGTGAGGAATATTCATCACTTTCCAAGTGATTTTTGACACATAAGAAACTAAAGAAAGTGTCTGGATTTTGGCAATGGATCCTTTAGGAAACATTCTTTCAGATTTTGAAGCGCTTCTTCAAATAACAAAGATTGGAAAGGCTTTAAGGCATGGAACAAACTGAAGACAAACCAAAATACAATTACTTGGACAAGTGGAAAGAACAGAAATTGCCTAAAGGCACATTGTACATGGGAGCATGATGTGCCCCCCTAAAACATAACTATCTACAGCTGGTTAGACTTTTTAGCTAGTAATACTTTTTACAGATAAGTAATTTTTTTTTTCACTTTTAGAACAGGTTAAGAGATGCCTAATTATAAATGTAAAGATTTGTTTTGCAGTCACTATGTTTTTTTTTTAAGGATTGTGTTTTTCTCTTTATATTTGGGGGGTAGGGATATGGAGGAAGTTGGGTGGTACAGTGCCAGGCCTGGAGTGAGGAAGATTCATCTTTATAAGTTCAAATCTGACCTCAGACACTTACTAGTTGTATGACCTTAGGTAAGTCACTTAACCATGTTTGCCTATTTCCTCATCTGGGAAAAAAGAAAAACAAGCTAGAGAAGGAAATGAAAAAAATAAACAACACTTGAATAGATTTGCTAAGCAAACCCCAAATTGGGTCACAAAGAGTTGGATACAATAGAAAAGAACTCAACAACAACAACATGGGAGGGAGTAAGGGCAAGGTGAAGTGAGTGAAAGTGTTTCCAAAAAAGAGAAGAAAATGCAAGAGAAGTATTGGAGCACTTTATGAAATGCACAGGAGATAACAGAAGGAAGTTTAGAGGAAAATATAAGTGACTGAAATAAAAGTTTTGAAAGTTACATGTTACTTTTATGAGTGATGGTATGTGAGTTTAGAAACAGCAAGTTGTCTGTAATAGTGACTCATGGCTTCACATATAATCTCCTTTTAGTGTTTTGTGTATGGTAATGTTATCTCTATCTCTTTTGGTGTTTACTAAATTCAAAATTAAAATTAAATTTCAAAGGAATATTTATTTTTAAAATAGAAATGAAATTTTTTTAAGAAGCTAGTTCTACCTTAGATAAAATAGATTCAGAAAAATTTTCAGTAAGTCTTGACCTGCAAAGGAAGTTCTCTTAGCATACTAAAACAGCATAGGGAAAAAAAGTAAAGCTTTTAAAAAACCAAACAAACAACTTTTCAACAGCTATGAAATTATGACACCTTTATTATGTGTTTAGTATTCAATCATTCACTATTTATTCAACAAGCATTTATTATCTGTCTATACATGCAAGGAAGTACCCTAAGCACTTGGAATATAAAAATGAAGTTTAAAAACAAATAAATAATCCCTGCCCTCAAGGAGTTTACATTAGAGGGGGTGTGGGACAGTGATTGTAGTGGAATGTGCTATATTTACCTACAACCTTCCATTAGTTGCAGAGTTTTGATATAACACAATAATAGTTTCTTTTCTTTTTTTTTTAAAGCTAGCAGCAACATGCTGGAAAATTAATTGGGAACTATATATTTTTTTCCTGAATTTTCTGAATCTCACTTAATTCCACTGATATTCATGCTATCAAGCTCTCCTATACTAGACAGAAAGTAGGGAAATGCAGATAGCAATCACCTGAAATGGTGACCTTTGTTACAAATGGAAAAACCATTAGCATCTCCAGAAAACACAAATGATTGAGTTTTGGAAAGCTGAGTAATCAGTGAACTTTTGATGATCAGAGTCCCAGTGTTCTGTTAAACACCATAAACAGCTAATAGAATTTGTGTTTCAGAATTACAGTGGAAGTGAATGTAGAGATCACTTAATCTGATTCTCTCATTTTATAAGCAAGGAAAGCAAGGCCCACAAGTTACATAACTGGACCAAAGTGACACAGACAGTAAAGAGCAGACTGGGGATTTGAACCCAGGTCTTCTGATATCTTCTGATAAACTCTTTGCAAAATGAACAGCATGTTCATCTGAGTGTATTACAGTAATTCTATTTTTAATTGGCATTAACATTCTAAAGAGTTCAAGATCCTTTGTTGTACATTATCTCAATATTCTTAAGAACCTTCCTTTCAAGCAGAGATGCATAAGATAAAGAGGCTGTAGCTTACAGAGCAGTGTAATGGGAATCTGAAGCTCTTTCCTGCCCCTAGACCCTTTGATAGGCTTAAGTGGCTCTGAGAATGTTCCCGGATTTGAAAGTATACTCTGCCCCATAATAGGCTGAATGTGGTCACATGGAGCCCGTGGTGGGAGGTTTGTTTTTTGGCAATGGCTACAACTTGTTACTTTGTAATTGGACAGTGGATCAAGAGGGCTGTAACATTTTCTGACCCAGGAGAAGCCTATATATATCAGGCTTTGCTTTGGGGCTCACTTTGAGAAGAGTTGTGTGATTTGACCAGATGAGACTCTGGGAAGCCATTGAGCCCCCCAGCTTTGAAAAACTCAGATGTTGGTGCTTCCCTCTCTGGTAACTTGAATAGGTAATGGATATGATGGTCAGATGGTTGGAAGCCCATCTGCTGATCTGTTTCTTGGTTTGCTTGTAACTTGTGTTTGTAACTTGTGCTTCTAACTTGTGTTTGTGCTCTCTGGAGTTCAGGGTGCTGACTTTTTCCCCTGAACGAGGATGATATGTTTGTTTGATTAAAGAAAGATTGTTAACCCATTTTGAATTGCTTTTCTTTAGTAAAGCAGATCTAAGAACCTGTGCTAGCAGCTGCTCTAGGTATGCTAGGGTGCTTGCTGATACAAGCATCACATAATGGTCAGTAAGCAAGGCCAAGACTTGAATCTGAGTCTTCTGACCACTAGGAAATGTTTGTTTTTTAATCTACCACCTCATCCTTTTTTACAGATAAAAAACAAATGCTGTGCCAAGTATCGTGTCACCTTGGGCCAAGCATGGTTGTTAAGCTTTAATAGCTCACTTCTAGACAAAATGATCAAAATTTATTTAGTCAAATGATGGCCACTGACTTTACAGTATCAAAAGAGGAAATAACTAATGTTGTAGAAAACACTTAATAACATAATCATTACCTAATAGAAAATGTCATTAACGGTATCTCGTACAGAATGGAGTTTTACCTAAAGATTGTATTAAAATGACCCAAAGGATATGTTAAAAACAAACAAATGTTTGTTTTAAATTTAATTTACAACTAAATTAATATGAATGGTGATCAAAAAATATAATAATGGCTAACATTTATATAGTGCTTATTATATGCCAAGCACTGTGTTAAGCACTGTACAATTATTATCTCATCTCATCCTTGTGACAATCCAGGGAGATAGGTACTATTATTATCCCAATATACAGAGAGGGAAACTAAGGCAAACAGGGGTTAAATGACTTTCCCAGTATCACAAAACCAGTGTTTGAAACTAGATTTTAATTAAGATTAAATTCTGACTCTTAGTCAAAAGAATAACTACGTGGTTTAATTTTTTTGCCTTATTTTTATCTATTGCCTTGTTGTTTTAACATCCACTTTCATTTACTTTCATTATCACCATAATTACTATAATTCACAAAGTGATAGGGAGTCGCAATCTTCACTGGAAAGTGAATTTCCTACACAGAGTTCCCTAAACTACCCAAATCAAAAATATTTTTGTTATTCACAGTTATTTAGTTTTATCTTCGTTGTATCTTCCTCCATATAATTGATTTTCACAGCCTACCAAAATCTAAGGGAAGAAACTATTGTATTGATATTGACAAATTCCCAATCTGGAATTATTTCACGCAGCTAACTTCACATGAAGGAAAATGAAATCCTGCTAAGTAACCAATAAAGACATACTCATCTTTTCCAGTCAGGAATTTCTTCCCAATTACACTTAGTGACTCTGCTTCTAAAAGGACTAGGAAACAACTTGTTCATCGGATACAAAATAAAGATCATAAAGTCTGACTGAAGAAAGCATTCTTGGATCAAATAAGTATTTTGGAATAAATGAGTACAAATGCAGAGCAAGACTGTCCCCCACCCCCAATAATGAGGCGCTTCCAAATTAGAACACACAGCTGATTATTTCAAACTAGCTTTCACATACACCATTAAACAAATCTGAAAATAGAAAGCAAACTCTATCCCATTGATAGAGATCTGCCAGCTACAACTCATTTTCAAATATGTCCTGCAAAAATACATCTTTTTCTTTTTAAGAGGTTTTACCAAACCTCTTAAATCTCAGAGCAAAGGGGAAGAGTTCAACCAGGGTTATATTTAAACCCACTTACAGAAATTTTAAACAAAGTGAATCATAAAACCTTTGAAAATCAAACAACATAGAGGAAAATAGGCGTGAGAAAGAAAACAATAGAGTAAAAATTTTAAAGGAAAGAGCAATCATCGGAGAAATTAACTACCAAATTGGTTATTGTCCTTTGTTCTAGAAGAGGACCAAAATGACATCACTATGCTCGAGTCAAGTTTCAATGTATCCAACTGTGGCTGATTAGCTCAAATATGAGCTCAGAATGTTCTATTACAGATCAGGAGCAAATAGTCCATGTGAATGTTTGGGATGGATTCTCTACATTTCAAATGAAGGATTCTCTAAATGAGAATTTAGATTTTACATCTTACATTTCTTTTGAGCTATTTCCTTCTACTTTTTTCATAGAGCATAGCAGAGATTTTTTTAAAGGGGCCATAATAGATATAGGGAAATATTCAATTATGAAACATGTATAAAACTTGTTAACATGTTATAAACATATTTCACAATGTTATTCTAATTCAAAGTTGCCCTAAAGAACTGAGAACGGGAGGTGGAGCCAAAATGTGAAGCCTGGGACTCACCTGAGCTCTCTCCCAAACCTCCCAAATACTATTAAACACTAGCTCTAAACAAATTCTAGAGCAGCAGAACCCACAAAAAGATGAAAGTGAAACAATTTTCCAGACCAAGAAAAAATAGAAGGTTGGCAGGAAAGGTCTGTTTCACTAGGGTGAGACAGGGGCATAGTCCAGTGGAGGCTGCACTAGTGCAGAACTGACCCCAGTAAACCAGGAGCAGGCCTCCGGGTGACTGAATTAGTGGCAGCACTGGCAGTTTTCAGAACTCTCAGACCACCAATGGTAAAGGGATCAGACAACCGGTCAGAGGGAGATTTATATGGGTTCCTTTGCTGGACTCTGGGGTAGGACTCTGTTGCTTTGCCTATACTTGGATCTGGGTCTCAGTCCTGGGTCTTAATTGCAGTACAAGGAGGAATGCTAGCACAGTGCATTTTGTAGCTCCAGGGGAGCAGGGACCATCCTCACAGTCCCAGGGTTGAAAAGTGTGCTTGTGATCACTCAGAAACCAGTGAACATGGTAGGGGAATAGTAAACAGAGCTTATCCTAGATCATATCACCTTGGAAGAGCTAAAAACTTGCAAGATCCTAGAATTATCCCTGAAAATGGCTGCACAAAAGAAATCCAAAATGTAGGACAGTGACCCCCCCCCCTTCCACTTGGGAAACAGACACCCAGTTTAATATAGAGTTAAAAATTAAAACAAAAAAATAGGCTAGAAAATGAGCAAACAGAAAAAAAATTGGAACACAGAAAGTTACTATGATAAGGAAAATAAAACACACACTCAGAAGAAGACAACAAGGTCAAAATTCTTGCATCCAAAGACTCAAAGAAAAATATGAATTGGTCTCAGACCATGAAAGACATCAAAAAGGATTTTTAAACCAGGGAGATAGAGAAAAAATTGGGAAGAGATATGAGAATGATGCAAGAAAATTATGAAAAAAGGAGTTAACAGCTTGGTAAAAGAGGCACAGAAATATTACTGAAGAAAATAACACCTTGAAAAACAGAGTAGGCCACATGGTAAAAGAGGCACAAAAATCCAAAGAAAACAAGAGCTCAGAAAGGAGCATCGGCCAAATGGAAAAGAAGGTATAAAACTCACTGAAGAAAAATAATACCTTACAAGTTAGAATTGGCAATAATAATAACTTTATAAGATATCAAAAAATAATCAAACAGAATCAAAATAATGAAAAAATAGAAGAAAATGTGAATTATATCATTGGAAAAGCAACTGAGTTGGAAAATAGATCCAGGAAAGATAATTTAAGAATTAGTGGGATCCCTGAAAGTAATGATTTTTAAAAATGCCTAGACATCATCTTTCAAGAAATTATCAAGGAAAACTTGATATCCTACTTCTGGACGGCAAAATAGAAATTGAAAGAATCTATCATCTCCTGAAAGAGATACCCAAATGAAAACTCCCAGGAATATTATTAGCAAATTCCAGAATTCTCAGATCAAGGAGAAAATACTACAAGTAGTCAAAAATAAACAATTCAAATATCATGGAACCACATGATTTAGCAGCTTCTACATTAAAGGATGTGGGGCTTGGAATATGACATTACAGAGGGCAAAAGAGTTAGGACTACAACCAAGAATCACCTACCCAACAAAACTGAGTATAATTCTTTGGGGCAAAAATGTACATTCAATAAAAGAGAGGACCTTCATGCATTGCTTGTGAAAAGATCAGAGTTGAATAGAAAATCTGACTTTCAAATACAAGACTCAAGAGAAGTATAAAAAGGTAAACAAAAGAGAAAAATCATAAGGGACTAAGGTTAAACTGTTTATATTTCTCCATGGGAAAATGATATTTATAATTCCTAAAAACTTTTTCATTATTAGTACCATTAGAAGGAGTTTACATAGAAAGCAGAGTTGTGAGTTTAATATGATAATAAAATTATCTAAAAAAAAGTTAAGGGATGAGAAAGAAGAATTCATTGAGAGAAAGGGAAAGGGAGAGATAGAATGGGATAAAGTATCTGGCATAAAAGAGGCCTGACAGAGATTTAACAGTAAAGGAGAAAAATAGGGAAGTGAGGATCAGTGCACCTGAACTTTACTCTCATTAAAATGGGCTCAAAGAGGCAATAACATACTCACACTGTTGAATGTAGGAATCTTGTATCATACAGGAAAGTAGAAGAAAGTGATAAGAGAAGGGAGTGAGGGGGCTGATAGAAGGGAAGGCAATTTGGGGGAGGCGAAAGTCAGAAGCAAAGCACTTTTGAGAATGGACAGAGTAAAAGGAGAAAGAAAGAATAAAATAAATAGGGGAAAATAGATTGGAAGGAAATACATAGTTGGTAATTATTATAATTGACAGTGATTTTCTCTGAGAATGACCATTTCTGATCATATAAAAAACTGAATCAAATTTATAGAAATAAGAACCATTCTTCAAATGATAAATAGTCAAAGTACATGAACAGGCAGTTTTCAGAAGAAAATAATCCCTTGAAAAACAGAGTATGTCAAATGGTAAAAGAGGCACAAAAATCTGAGGAAAACAAGAACTTAAAAAGTAGAATTGGCCAAATGGAAAAGAAGGTGCAGAAGTAATCAAAACTATTTGCAACTGTATAAAAAAATGAACTAAATCATTATTGATGAGAGAAATGCAAATTAAAACAACTCTGAGGTACAACCTCATACCTGCCAATCTGGCTAGCTAATATGACAGAAAAGGAAAATGCTGAGAACGGATGTGGGAAAATAAAACACTAATGTACTGTTGGTGAGCTTATATACTGAACCAACCATTCTAGAGAGCAATTTTGAAACTATGTTCAAAGGACTATAAAACTGTGCACACCCTTTGACCAAGCAATACCACTACTGGGTCTGTATCCCAAAAAGATTAAAAAAAGGAAAAAGGACATTTATGTATAAAAAATATTTATAGCAGCTCTTTCAGTGGTAGTAAAGAATTGGAAATTGAGGGGATGACCATTAATTGGAGAACGGCTGAAAAAGGTGTTGTATATAATTGTGATTGAATAATATTGTGTTTTATGCTCTCAGAAAAACATTGGAGAGACTTAAATGAACTGTTGCAAAATGAAATGAGCAGAAACAGGAAAATATTGTACATAGTAACAAAAATATTACATGACAATCTACTATAAATAACTTAGCTATTCTCAATAATACAATGATCCAAGAGAGAACTTATAATGAAAGGTGCGGTCCATCTCCAGAGAAAGAACTGGTAGAGCCTGAATGCAGATCAAAAATACTTTTTCTTTACTTTCTTTATTTTTCTTGGGTGTCACTGTCTATTTTCTTTTACAAAATGACTTACATAGAAATGTGTTTTATCCTTCAAGAAATCCTCAAAGAAAATTGCCCTAATGTTTTAGAATCAGAGGGCAAAATAGAACTTGAAAGAATCAACCATCTCCTCTTCAAAAAGATCCCCAAAAGAAAACTCCTAGAAAGGTTATGGCCAGGTCCCAGAACACCCAGTTAAAGGAGAAAATATTACAGGCTTCAAAGAGAAAACCATCTGAATTACTGTGGAAGCACTATCAGGATAACCCAGGATCTGGCAGCTTCTACACTGAGGGATCGAAGGGCCTGGAATATGATATTTTGAAGATTAAGGGAGCTGGGATTAAAACCAAGAATCAACTACCCAGCCAAATTGAGCAT
>JAQQSW010000646.1:0-33011 GCA_028646575.1 Pseudocheirus occidentalis
TAACAGGGAACTTGGGAAGTGACAGAGAAACAACCGGGTGTTTTTGGAAAGTCTGGCACAAAATTTTGTCTTTACTCATCATTGATTTCTTACAGGGACTTTTCTTATATGACCTATATAGAGCCTCACTTCTGTCCATGTTTTCTGTAATGCTAAGCCAAACCAAGAGCTCATGGCCTATTACAATGTGTTGTCATATTGACTACGAAGTAGAATTATGACCAAGGAAGGATGACCTCTTCCTATAGGTACAATGTATCTCCGGTACACTAAGCCCCTCCCATCGAAGAGCAGGTTGCCATTGGTGTATAGAGTTAGGAACAGCAGAAGCCTCATGAATCTTTCAATATCCTCATTGAAATGTGGTAATTGTCTGAGGATAGAGGAAAAGATGGTGTAGCAGGGAGTCAGCAAGCCAATGACCTTCAGCTATTAGTCCTTTTGGTCTTGACCCTAGCCAGCCTGAGAATTACACTTGAAAGGAGGATCAATAGAACAAGATTAATATAGGAGACAAGACCTGAGAACCTAAAGAATGAGAGAACTTCCATAGCCTAACCTACTGCAAGGTAAGGAAGGAGGAAGCACTGGATTGACAATAGGGACACTAGTGCCATAAGCTCCTATCCTCTCTGTTTTCTCAAGAGTTTGGAACTTTTTATTCTTTAGTTAAGACAACTATACAGGATCATCTACAGATACTAGAGTTGAACAATGCAGATGTATAGTTGATTATGCAGGTTAGATGAACATTGAAAGTGCCACTGTCTCCTCGTATGATCACTTTAGTGGAATGTCTAAGCCCTTTGCCTTATATCCTGGGTTCTTGTGAGCAGAAAGGGATGATAGTGATGGAAAGAGAGGTGGGTACATGGAAAATACATGGTACTTTTCCTTTACCTCATGCCTACCATTTCAGCTTAAATAACAATGTATAATAAAGAATGGACACATTCAAAAGTGGTTCTGGGGTTTTATTCTATGGATTTTATTGGGAGCTCTATTCTATGGCATAGTATTCATGTGTCCCTGAAACTTCATTACAGAGGGTTCACTCATCATACTGTAGGTCTTCTTCCCTTTCTGTTGAAATCATAGGATATCAGTGGAGCACTCTGCTGTCCACTCATCATCCTTCACTCTAGCAATGTGACTGGCCCAACTTCTCTTTTTGATATACAATTCTTTGATGATATGCTTTACTTCTGTCCTTCTCTAGATAACTTCATTGATTATATGCTATGTATATATATATATATATACATATACATACATATATATACACACACACGTATATATATATATGTGCATATATATATACATCACATTGACCATAGATCTTTCCACCATTGCCCTCTATGTGCTTAATTTTTCAGAGGCACTGATGTTTCACGTCTCAATGCCATATAACAACGATGGCAAAATTTTTGCATGGAAAAAGATGGACCTTTGCTATTATGAGAAGTTTGGGGACATCAAAAATCTTTATCAGTTTCCCTAAGTAGTTCATTCTGCTCCTCTCTTCCTTTTCAACTCCAGATCCAGATCATTATATTTCTGTATTATCTGTCTCAAATAGGCATAAAAAATAGAGGTGTTAAACTCAAGTTTCTGCCACCCAGTCAGTAGGCTACAAAACTGAAGTGTGGCTCATAACATATCAGAATATAATTGGAAAATATTTAAGAAAATTAAAATACAATCCAACATAGATAACATTGATTTATGGTTTTCTAAGTCAACACATGGTTGCAGAAATGTATTTCTATTTGCTTTAGAGAATGTTCATTCAAATGCATGTTGAATTCTGAGCAATAGACATTTTAATCCATTTGTAGATGGATGGTTAAACCTAACTCTTTTCAGTGAATACAGATCACTTCTAGGAAGTTCTGTATTGTCTTGGACCTTGATGCAATCCACATAATAATCATTTACAAACAAGTGCATCTCTACCAGTGTCCTATTCAGAAAGAATCTTTTTTTTTCTTGACCTATACGCTTGATCTCCTCCAACTCTGGTGAATACTTTAGGTGAATATATGTCTCCCAAGTTTATGCTCCCTTGATCCTTATCTTACCATTAGAGGGTTATTCAACGAATTATTTCTGTTATATTTTCCTACTTTTTATTCAATCGTTTTTTTGTCTGATTCTTTGTGATCCCATTTGGAATTGTCTTGGCAAAGATACTGGAGTGATTTGCCATTTCCAGCTTATTTTACAAATGAGGAAACTGAGGTAAATAGGGTTAAGTGACTTGCTCAGGGTCACACAGGGCAAACTGATGGTAACTATCTGAATCCATATTTGAACTTAGGAAAAGGAGTCTTCCTGACTCTAAGCCCAGCATTCTGTCCACTGTGCCACCTAGTTGTTCCTCATTTCCCAAGTAATAATGAATAATCTTGATGTGTGAATAGGATACAATTTGTTATAAAAATTAGTAGTTATTGAAGCCTACCATAACACTGTTTGCCTAAACATGACATAACATTGTTCCTATGTCATAGTTATGGTTATAATATAATCATAGCTATAGGTATCCCCCTGTGATATTGTTTAATTAACATCATATTTTTATGGATACAATATTAGTTGGACATCCTTACACTTCTGAGTTTCTGCCATTTGGAGCCAGGGATTGATTATAGAATCACAGATTTAGAATGGGCAGGAACCAACTAATTTATATGTCATCTAATTCAAACCTAAAATTTTATAACTGAGGAAACTGGGCCAAGAAAGGTTAAGCAACTTGACCAAGGTCACATAAGTAATAACTGGAAGAAATTAGATTAGTTTCATAAAATTCCTAAGTTGAATAATCTGTAGAAATGTAGACAAAACTTAAGAATAAAATTGTTAAGTCCTCTTATCAAGCGAAAAGAAGCTGGAGAATCAATAGGCTCCAATGAGATTTGTCGAGATCTTAGAAGCATCAGGAAAAAAAAGTTTGAAATACTATCTCTTTGGAGAAGCTTATATACCATTTAGATCTGAGATTCTTATATTTATTCTTATTTGTTAAAATATGACAATATTTTGAAATGTTTTTAGACTCTTTTTGAATATGAGCCCACCTTCACTGGTACTTTCACAATGCAAAGCATTTCTCATAAAAGCCAGTATTTTGTATTAAACACCAAAAAACCTCCCTTAAACTAAAAAATATATTGAGAATTAGGAAGAGCATCTAATACTATTTCTTGTTTTAAAAACTAAAACTATATCTAAAACTATCACTCATATTAGGTTACTGAGTTTGCTTCAATGTTCTGAGGAAATGAGATCCATTAGAAGTCGGCTTTATTTATTATGATTATATTTTTTATTACTATGACTACTTTTTTGTTGAACTTGTGTTCATTTAGGATGACTGTAACAAATATCATCTTTTCTTTTTCTTCCCCAAAGATCCTGCTTTGACTTTTTGTGTAATTTCACTTGCTGATCTTGTTAACAAAATCAATGGAGACATTGGTGCCATTTTGTCATTCATTTTGCTATTAGAAATAATTTGTGGAGTTTGATTAAATGAAGGCTTTCATTGACTTTGAGCTCTTAAACTTTTACATTTTCAGATTTGACTAGTTCCTTCATTTCACCTCTCTTTTTAAAATATAATCTAGACTTAGGGATATAGGATTTTGCTTGTTTTGGTTTTAATGATTTTCTACCTTGATTGACAATACATTGTTGTGAAACAGAGCTGTGGGTACTATTGACAAGAAACAGTATGGAGCCCTAGCCTTTCATTGGTGATACCTGTTTCTAATTTTGTTATGATAGTACAGTTCCATAGTGACATATTCATGTCTTTGGTCGAAATCATGTACATTCATATTTTCCCTGCTTTAAGAGTCAGTGTAGTCTGCACCAGAGCATTTCTAGCAGGTAGAGTATTGATATTTCTGATTGTTCATTTGAATCTTGTCTTTTTTTTGCTATACCAGAGTCTGAAAGAGGGCTTCTAGCTCCATTATACTCTATGCATCCAGCTCAGCATCTTCATGATTTTTTAAAGGGCCAACTTATATCACCTGATCTATTTCTTTGACTCATGTGCAATTGTAGCAGACTAGTCAAGTGGTAACTCAACAGGTAGTATCAATAGGCCCAATTATTCAACATTTTAGTGCTTCTGATAGACCATACAATGACCTTGTAGCTTCTCTACGTCATCTTTCCCTTTCCCATATTTTGCTATTGCCCCATGACCTTCATAGCTTGGAAGATGGTTGGACATTGAGAGGTTGTTGTTTTTGTTACTGCTGTGAGTAGGAATGGCTATTAGCACTACTATTAATTTTACATAACCTTTAAGGTTTTCAAATCATCAATAAAAATAAACATACACAATCTTAGTTGACCCTCATAACTGCAACGAGGAACAGGTTTCACAATTATTTTCCCCCATTTTACAAATGAGAAAAGTGACATTGAGAGAGACTGATAGTTTTTGAAATTATTCAGCTAGAAAGTATCAGAGATGGGATTCAAATGCAGGCCTTTCTCCAAGTTTTGCAGTCTATTCATGAGTCAAAATAGATCAGAACAGAATACATATATGGTGCTACAACAGTGAGTTCTTAATATCTAGGAACATCAAGAAAGCACAGGACTTGTACAATTACTACTAGTAGTATTAATAATATGTAAGGGGTGAGGGAATTTGATCAGGAGAACCCTAATTAATACATTTCCTCCCAGACCTGTTGAAAAATTACCAAAGACAAAGGATAGTTAAAAGAGATCTTCAAGTGTTACAGTTTTAAACAAAATGAAAAAGAAAAAAGTCTATTCTTTGCTGCTTTTTTACCATGCTTCAGGAAATTCTTCAGTAAAACCTGATGGAATTAGAGAAAGGTTAACCAATGACTGGTCAAAGGGTAGGTCATATCCTTGGGAGCCCTTCAAAAAGCAAGAGTATGAGTCAAGACAAGAGATAGCTCTGAGGTGTGTGACCTCTAACAGCAGAGAACAAAGCCACTCTGAAAAATAATCAAGCTCTTGAGAGTGAATCACCTTTCATCTTTTTCCCCTAGTGTTTCTTTCAGAGGCAGCAGGAAGGAAAACGTTTTTTTTTCTCTCCTCAATCTCTCTCTCTCAACCCTAATTTACTATGACATCTTGTAGTAGTACTGACTCGGTAAGGAACTACCACACTCAGAAAGGAGGATTAAAGAGTATCCAGAAATTGGAGAGTTAACCTTGGAAGCTGGAAATTGAACTGCAAAGAGGAAGTAGGTACAGGGAGCCTAGTTGAGGAATCTGCCCAAAAGACTTTGTATCCAGAGAAGTGTGAGAAAACCATGAGGGGAGAACGGACCTCAGAGCTTTCTAACAGTGGAGGCATGAGTTGGCTTGGTTCCACATGTTCCCTAAGTGTGTGCTTCTCTTCTAGAATACTTTATGTGCTCACTGATGCTATTTGTATTTATGGGAAAGTATGCCCCAGGATTACAAGGAAATGTGTTACAATTACTGTTGTTTTTTTAAACTTTGCCATCTTGTTAAAACCTTTGATTTGAGCCAATTGTACAAATTCTCTGGCAATTGAAGATAAACATACTGGTGTGAGTATACTCTTAGGAGTCCAGTTCCATAGAGTACCTTGAAATTAGAATGGGCATACCATCAGAGATTTACCCTTCAAGTGATAGTTGGGGGAAAGGTAGTGTGGAAGCAACGCTACAGTAATTTGCATTTATTTTTGTCCTTTACAATTTTATAAAGCTTTCGTCTCACAATGATGTGAAGTAAATAGTATAAGAATTATTATCTCAGAAAGGTTAAGTTGCTTGCCTACACTCATCATGACGAGGTGGGGTCTGAAGTAACAGAGGGATCAAGGGTCAAGGAAGATAAACTTCACCTTCTTCACTAATTTGCCTGGGTCCAGCATTAGTAAGGATTCTGTTTTCTTTAGGTTATGTGTGCTTAGCCCCACTGCTGGTAAAGTGTAGGTGTGTCAATGAATGCTGATGAATGACAATGAGGAATGTATAAAGATGACTTGGGATCTCTAGAGAGATGTAGAGCATTATTTTTTGATCACATTAGCAAATGAAATGCTCCTTCATATACCCACTTTGGAGTTGCCTGATAGTTTCAAATATAGGACCTAAGTAATATTTTTGTATTTATAATGTGATTAGTTTCACCAACTCAGGAAAATAATGACAGTCACAAAAAGCCTTCATCCTTAAGCCATTAACTTAAGGCTGCTGCTGATAGGTATAATTTGTATACTCTCTGCTTCATACCACTGTTCAACTTGGTGCTAGAAATCCATCTATATACAAAGGATTGATTGTGGGATATTAACTTCATCAATACCAGCCCTGCAATTTAAGAAGAAGGTTGACTTAGATGTTGCAATGGTTTTGTCAGTTCTGACACCTGGAAACATGGTAGAATACAAACGAAATAACAATATTTATTTATTTATATTTAATCACAGGTTGCAGCTTTTTTTTTTACCCTGGACCAGAATATTTTCTTTCTGATAAATAAACAACTAGGGCTATTTTCTATCTCTGGATTACTCATGAATTTGTTTTGTTTTTTGATGGGAGATGCCAGACTTTTGAGACAGATGCCAAGGCTTTTATGATGAGGAGATAGACACTGGAAAAAAACCTGATTTAAACTAACGTTCTGTTTTTGCTATTGTGAATGTCAATGGATTTTCAATTTTTATTTTTTAAAAATCAGATTTTAAAAAATGAAATATAATATGGCATGGTGGGAAGGTAGGTAACCTTGGAGTTAGAAAAAACTGAGTTCAAGTCCTACCTCCAATACATATTGGCTGGTATGACCCTGGACTGGGCAAGTCATTTAGTCACTCAGTGCCTGAACAAATCTAACAAAATCAGTTACAGAGCAGATGCTGATTTTCATAGGTATTATATGAAGTTTCCTCACTGGACTGCAATTAAAATAGAGGTCTAGTTCAAAAAAAATTTTTTTAAATATTGTAAAGCAGAGGCGGCTAGGTGGTGCAATGAATAGAGCACCGGCCCTGGAGTCAGGAGGACCTGAGTTCAAATCTGACCTCAGATACTTTAACACTTACTAGCTGTGTGACCCTGGGCAAGTCACTTAACCCCAGCTGCCCTACCTTCCCCCCTGCAATATCTATCTATCTATCTATCTATCTATCTATCTATCTATCTATCCACATATACAAATAGTATAACAGATAACATGATATGTGGTGTTATTTAGCAGATAATATAAAAATAATACCTGCCCTAAAGAAGCTTATATTCTCATGTATTACATTCCTTAAGCATTCTGAGGCTGGCAATGTGTTTCCCTTGGTAATGACACTGACAGAGGAGTTGTAACTAGGAACTTTGCCACTGCGGCAAATTCAGTAGAGCTGGGGTGGGGGTAGGGAGGCTTTCTGGTTGAGAGACTTAGAGATGAGGTTATTGTAGCTGAAGGGACAGAGAGACTAGTGTGTCCTGAGAAGGTAGTGGTTAATAAAGAGATATAGTGCCAGTGCAGTATTTATAGCATCATCATGATAAAGACCAAGACTATAAGTATCCCATGACATTTGATTGCAAAATATACCAAACTCTCCACATAGAGGACAGAACTGAAATATTTATTTAGATAGCATAAAACCAAATCCCCAAACCAGTAAGCTCATTTCATCATAGTACCAAAGTTATTCAGAAGGCATAATAGCACTGAGAGCCATGCCATCCTTCAGATTTCCCACAAACCAATACAAGATCAATATTTACTCACAAACCTCTCTATCTCCTTAATAAGCATCCTCTCTCTCCCCCAAAGTCTGGCTAGCTCTGACCAGCTTCCTGTGGGCTCTGTTTCCCTTTAGCAAACTCCTCCTACCACAGGCTCCATGTGACTACATTCAGCCTATCAGGGGACAGAGTTTATCTTCACAACAGGGAAGCTTCCTGTGAACTCTGCTTCTTCTCAGCAAACTCCTCCCACCACAGGCTCTGTGTGACTACATTCAGCCTATCAGAGGACAGAGATTATCTTCACAGCAGGGGAGGTCTTCAAACTCCTCCCTAGGTCTATTAAGGGGGCAGGGAAGACCTTGAAATTCCCATTAGCCTTACAGGAGAAGAAGATTATAATCCAAGTACTCACTTTATTTGAGAGAAAGCAAGAGTGATCCAGATGCCCATGGATAACAGAAAAACGAATCTCTAATGAATGGAATGAACTTAAGGTAGGAGAGACAGTGACAAAGTGAGTGTGATTGTAGCAGTGGGAGGGGCAGGCAAAGAACAGACCAACTCTTCCTCCTGACTTGATGTGTCATGAAATGTGAGAAAAGGAAAAATTCATTAGAGAAAATAATGTTATTATAGAAGAAATAGGATATCTTCAGGAGAATGTTAGATTTCAGCCTGGATGTGAAGATGGAAGGGATGGAAGAAGGGATCTGTGATCCCTGCCTATGCTTGCACCTTGGGCAGTGCCCCTGCCATACTGTGCTAGCTCTAGGTAACCAGTACAAGGATTAGTATCACTATTTTACAAATGGGAAAGCTGAGACCCATACAGGTGAGGTGATTTACCTAGAGTTAAATAAGGAATTAGAGCCAGAATGTGAATACAAGTCTTGGGACTTTGTCCTGCTTTCAAATTAGTTCACTTCTGGGGATGGGGGAAGGGGTAGATATGGGGAAGAATCAAGAAAAAGAAATAAAACTAAACAGTTTGTGTGTTTAGTCGTGAACATATGTTCCCTAACCTCAAAATACAAGGAACAATCTAAGAAGAAACATGAATGTTGAATCTTTTTTTTTTTTATAATTTTCATTATTCAAGTTTTTAGAGTTACACAAAGTTTCCAAAGTCCAGCAAAGTGCTTTCTGTGGTGGTTTAAGGCTTCAGTATGGTGTATGGGATATACAGGGAGGACAAACACCTTAGGTTTAAGTGCTTGCTCAGCCCTGGTCAGGCCTGCTGCCACCAATTAACATGAACAGATTTTTACTGAGACAGACTCCAACTTGAGAATGATGAAACTGAGCAGGCCAGAGACACGGTGCCAGTAACCAAGCTCTCAAGCCCCAGAAATGGTTGTTTTGCAATCCACCTTTCCTCCTTTCCCACTTGCGATTTATATATATAATCTCTGCCTTCACTACAGCAAGGGGGGATTCTGATCAGGAGAATTCCTGATTTGCAAATCTGTTCCTCATAATGACACTTATTAATTAAACCGCTACTTGATTACTGGCACCTTGTCTCTGGCCTGCTGTTTTGTTATGCCTGGATTTGAGACCAGCACAGAAAATTTTGTTAAATATCCACCTCCCCCCAAGCCCCCTACACCCTAAACCCACACCCACACACTAAGATAGATGGATAGACAGATACATATACATATATATAGATAGATAGATAGATACATACATACATACGCACACATATATATTAAATATATACACATTTATATGTATATACACACCTATACATTTATAGAGAGACTGAGAGAGATAAGAAGAGAATAAATAGAAGGTAATCTAAGAGCAAAAGCCATTGGCAAATGGGAATTAACCTAAATCTTGAAAAAAGGGAAACAGATTTTTCTTAGAAGGATGTTTTCTCTTTCTGAAGAATTTATGATTTACATATGTACAAAAGATTTAGAAAGATTGAGATCAAAACCAATAGAACACTGGGCTTGGAGTTAGGAAAACCTGAACTGAAACTTGCCTTCAGATGCTTGCTAGCTGCATAACCCTGAGTAGGTCATGTATCTTGTCTGCCTCAGTTTCCTCAACTGTAAAAATGGGATAATCACAGCACACACCTGTCTCAAGGTTTTGCAAGGATTGAATAAGAAAACAGTTGTAAAAATGCTTAGCACAGTGCCTGGCACATAATAAACACTATATAAATTCTTATTCCAACCCATGAATAAAAATATTGTTCTCTGTTCAAGACAACTAGGCATTGGATACAAAGAAAAAGTGAAAAACAGTCCCTGTCCCAGGAAGTTTCTGCTGGAGAGATAAAACAGATAAATAGATACATATATACCTAATAATTTGAGGAAGAAGAAAATACTAACAAGTAGAGGTAGGAGGAAGGGCTTCTGGTAGGAGCTGAATTCTGAAGCTATAGATTGTAAAAGGCAGAGGGGAACAGTGGGACAGGCTGAATAAAGGCAAGTAGCTCAAGCCTCCTCATTCTTTTTTTTTGGAATGGAGAAGGCAAGGCAATTACGGATAGGTGACTTGCCCAAGATCACATAGTTAGTTAAGTGTCAAATGACTGAGGCCAAATTTGAACTCAGGTCCTCCTGACTTCAGGACTGTACCATCTAGCTGCTCCGCTCATTCTTTCAGATGAGGAAACTCCTACCTAATAAGTAAGTAGCCAGTAAAGATTTGAACCCAGGCTGTCTGATTCTGAAGCCAGTGTTCTTTCCCTTACATTATGTTCTCTCTATCAAGTAGACTTTTTTTTTGGTGGGGGAGGAGGGGTTGGGGAAGGAAAGATGATTTGTTTGTTTCCCAGGATCTCATTTATTTAAATGAGGGAAGTGAAATATGTGAGAGAAAACTCAATAGGAGTGTGTTCTACATATGGTGAAAACTGGTATTTCAATCAGTGTAGAGTTGCTGCTATTGGACAAAGAGGAGTGAAGCAATGAGCTCCTTTCCAATATTGCAATTAATTCCACTGAATGAACTCCAAAGGTATGTTAAGTGGTAATGTTGTGGATCATTAAGTTTAACAATGGCACCATGTTCTCACTATTACATTTACCCTAATTAGCATACAGATTATGTAATAGCAGTGATGCATGGACTGCCAGAGACGGTCTTGGCAGCTGAATCAGTAGTGAAAGCACTTTTATCCACTGTCAGTCCAAAGCCAACTTTGCCTCTAGATCACTCCTTTCTTAGCGAGGTCAATCTTACATGGTGCCCAAACAGGGTGAGCTGAGAATTATGGAAATCCAGAAATGGAAGTGACCCCACCTGTCATCTAGTCCAATCCCATCATGAATAGAAAATCTCTCTATGGCATCCTATGAGCCAGGATTCATCCAGACTAGAACTGGAGACCTCCAAGATAGAGAGTGAATATATCTGCAAGATCGTTAATTATTATAACTCCCACACTCTTTTTTAAAAGATACTAATTGTCATCTTGAGATCTAAAAGAAATCCAGTAACCCTTGAGAGGAAAGGGGTAAACCTTTCAACCCTAAGGAGATGAATAAGGTAACACTGATGAAAATGAATAATAACATAATAGTTAACATTTAGGAGCAATTAGATAGTGTAGTGGATAAAATGCTGGGCATGGAGTCAGGAAGACAAGGGTTCAAATTTGACCTCGGGCACTTCCTAGTTGTGTGACCCTGGCCAAGGCACTTAACCCTGTTTGCCTCATTTTCCTCATCTGTAAAATGAGCTGGAGAAGGAAATGGCAAAGCATTCCAGTATCTTTGCCAAGTAAGACAGGACTTAAGAACAAAAACAACAAAGCTACCATTTACCTGTCATTGTGTATTTTTCAAAGCCTTTACATGTGTTATCTCCCTTGATCCTCATAACAGTTCTATGAAATAGGAACTATTTATTGTTAGCCCCATTTTACAAATCTAGATCCTGAAACTCAGAGAGATGACGTGCCTTTCCTAGCATAGCACAACTAGCAAATGTCTCAGACAGGTTTCAAACACATATATTTCTGATTCTAAATCCAGTCCTGTATATATATACTGACAAGTTAAATTCTAGCTTCCATTAAGAATTTTGGGTAATAATAATACCTAGTATTTACATGACATTTTAAAGTTTACAAAGCACTTCCTAAATATTATTCTCTTTTTATCCTCATGACAACTCTAGAAAATAAGAGTTATTATTAAATATGTATTTACAGTTGATGAAACTGAGGTAGATAGAGGCAATCTAAATGTGATTTGCACAGTGTTACACAAATAGGAAAAATCTGAGATGGGATTTAAACTCAAGATTTCCTGTTTCCTGGACCAGAGCTCTCTCTACTTTTGCCATTTAGCTGGATAAGAAGGCAAGAGACAAAGGGAAGAGTCCTATGAAAAAGAAGAGGGAGTCCTAGCAGCAGTAACAAAAAGAATTGTAATTCCTGGCTGCTTTAAAGTTTATGTTGTGTTTTCCATCAGTGCAGAAAGATGTGCTTTGCAACCAGAAAGTTTGGGATCAAGTCCTGATTCTACAATTTAAAGCTAAGTCATCTATAATTGCTATTATGGTGTGATTAAAGAAGTATCAGACTAGACTGATTCCCCTAAATATCAGCCCTCCCTAACATATCATCCATCTTTATGGTTTTGATTCTAGAATCCAAGAGGAATATTCTAGAAGCCCCATTAAAATGTGAACAGTATGGGGCATATTGTGCCTTATCCATTAATATTTGACTTGTCAATGTTATAGGAATAGGATATGAGGTAGACTTCTCCAGGTATGTGTATTGGATATTCCAGGATAGAGGTCATCAAATATAAATTTCATCTACTGTATAATTTTCCTTGATAATAATATTCCCCTAGAGTCCATTAAGTGATCCATTAAGAAATATGCTAGAAGTTTCATTCATGTTGAACCTTTAGTTAGCATAATAATAATTTTATGATACTTTTCTCACAATAATTCTCTGAGCTAAATAGTACAAGTACCTGGCAAATAGTAGGTGCGTTGTGCTTATTGATTATACATAATCCCATTTCATAGAAAAAAGAAATGGTTATGGGGGCATAGAAGCAGTAAAACTCCACAGCTCCCCCCCATAACCACCTCAAATACCTATAAAATATGAGTCTAAACAAATTTTAGAGCTCCAGAACCCACAAAAATAAATAAAAACACATCTCCCACTAAAGGCAGCCTGGCAAGCAGATGGGAAAGGGTTCATCAAAGCATGCTGGGAGTCCAGACCAGTACCACCTGAATCCATGGCTTGGCTCCAGGGCAGCCAGACAACCCACAGATGGAGCTTTCAGGAGAGCGTATCACCAGCAACTGTGGTGTTTTCCAGGATTACCAACCCATAAGAAACAAGGACTAAGTGAAAGGTCAGTGGAACTTGGCTAAATTTGGGGAAGAGGGTCCAGCCAACTTCCCCAGGGCTAGAAGCAGTCTGAAGCAGCAGCCCGTAGCTGCCTCCACATGGCTGATTGAGAAGCTCCCAGCCTGCAGATTACAGGGTGGCCAAGCAACCATTCAGAGGCTAAGTGCCCTTGCCTTGAGCTGCCTGGATCAGAATCGCGGTCTTGGGTGGTGGTCCTGAGGTGCATTTTCAGTGAGCCAAAGCTAGAGGGGGCTGCAGAGAGGGGAGCAACCTCCTAATAGCTCCAGCAGCTGTGAAAACCCCAGCAATTTGGGACAGAGCTCTCCCCTCTGAAAGCAGAGTGCTACTGAACCCAAAAGTCAGGTAACTGACTGGCAACATGAGCAGACAAAGTAAGCAAAGCAAGACCAGCAATCCAACTTTAGATTACTTTTTGGGGGACAAAAAGGATCCAAGCATGGAACAGGAGGAAGATGATACAGTCAGAACACCCACACTAAAAGCTTCCAAGAAAAATGTAGACTGGTTACAAGCCATAAAGCAGCATAAGAAGGATTTTGAAAACCAAATAAGAGAAGTGGAGGAAAAATTGGGAAGAGAAATGAGAATGATGCAAGAAAATCATGAAAAGAGAGTTAGTAACTTGACTGAAGAAAATAACACCTTAAAAATAGACTAACTCAAATGGCAAAAGAGGTCCAAAAAGCCAATGAGGAGATGAATGCCTTAAAAAGTCCAGCTTGTCAGATGGAAAAAGAATCTCAAAAGCTTTCTGAAGAGAATAATTCCTTCAGAATTAAAATGGAGCAAATAGAAGCAAATAACTTTATGAAAAATCAAGATACTATTAAACAGATCAAAACAAATGAAAAATAGAAGACAACATGAAATAACTCCTTGAAAAAACCACTGACCTGGAAAATAGATCCAGGGGAGACAATTTAAAAATTATAGGACTACTTGAAAGCCATGATCAAAAAAAGAACCTAGAAATCATCCTTCAAGAAATTCTCAAGGAAAATTGCCCTGATATTTTAGAACCAGAGGGCAAAATAGAACTTGAAAGAATTCACCAATCACCTCTTGAAAAAGATCCCCAAAAGAAAACTCTTTGGAATGTATAGATAGTTTCTGGAGTTCCCAGATCAAGGAGCAAGTATTACAAGCTGCCAAGAAGGAACAATTTGAATACTGTGGAAACACAATCAGGATAACCCAGGACCTAGCAGCTTCTACATTAAGGGATCGAAGGGCCTGGAATATGATATTCTGGAGATCAAGGGAGCTGGGATTAAAGCCAAGAATCACCTACCCAGCAAAACTGAGTATACTGTTCCAGGGGAAAATATAGTTATTCAATGAGGTGGAGGACTTCCAAGCATTCTTGATGAAAAAACCAGAACTGAACAGAAAACTTGACATTTAAATACAAGAAGCATGGGAAGGTAAACATGGAAAAGAATTCATAAGGAAGTTATCAAAGATGAACTATTTACATGCCAACATGGAAAAACGACAATTGTAACTTATGAAACTTTTCTCAGTATGAAGATAATTTAAGAGAATATAAATGTATATATACGTATACATACACATACGTCTATATAGGAGGGTATATATGTGTATGAATACATATATGAGTGTGTGTACATATATGTACATAGATAGACGGCACAGGATCAATTGAATAGGATGGTATAATATTTTAAAAGGTGAAATTGAGAGGTGGGAGAGGAATAGTATGCGAGGAGAAAGGGAAAGACAAAACAGGGTTAATCCTCTCATATAGAAGAGACAAGGGATAATTGTTACAATGGAGGGGAAGAACAGGAAGGCAAAAGAGAATGAGTCAACCTTACTCTCATTGAAGTTGGCTTAGGGAAGGAATGACATACACTCTAAATTGGGTGTTTTGGCCTACAAGAGAGTAGGGGGAAGGAGATGACAGGGGGGAAGAAGGAAAGGAGGGCAGGTTGGGGGGGAGGGTCATTAGAAGCACACACTTCTGTAAAGGGACAGGGACAAAGTAGAGAACAGAACAAGTTGGGGGTAGAATACAGGTACTAGGGTAAGGAGATCCATATCACCCTACCAGAAAGTCAGAGGGGTAATAGGGGAGGATATAGGAGAGATCAGATTGGGGGAGGGGGTGTACAATGGGATCACTGTTTTGGGGTGGTGGGTAGGGCAAAGATAGGGAGAAAATTTGTAAATCAAAATCTCATGGAAATGAAAGATGTAAACTAAAAATAAACAAAAGTTAAAAAAAAGAAATGGTTACACAGTTCTCAAGTTTGAGAGTTGGAATTAAAATTCAGATATTTTGTATGTGTCCAACCATCTTTCCATGATACCAAGTTGTCTCCATTAAGATTCGTTTGGGCTGACTTCTGTCACCTTTCCAGATTCTGTCCTGTTTTTGGTACGTCTTTGTATTTGTAAGCATGTGATGGAGATCCTCTTGACCAGTGGGGTTGGTAACATCTGTGCTTCGTAATTTTGTGCAAGACTTGCCTAAGTCCTTCCATCAGTCTTCCAAAAAGAAACTACCTAATTCAAGGACTTTTTAACCTTTCATAGATATGAGCATATATTACTCACACTGTACTTCTGTGATCCCTTGCTCTTGTTACTATATTAACCCAGTCTGACTTTTTCCCAATCATAAACATGTGTGTTCTTGGTAATAATATTTTATGATGCTTTTCATCTGTAAGTCATCTTTGCAGATACAGACTCCTTGCTCCCGTTATTCTATCTCCATAGCTCTTAAAACTGACAATTCTGTGTATGTATGTGTTGCTTTTTGGTTGGAACTAGTGATCACTTGCCCAGGGACTGAAACTCCCTTGAATCATCAGAACTGCTCTTTTCCTGAAACAATAGTATTAGATAATTGTTTGGAATATTTCAAGGTTAGTGGCTTACCCAGGGTCACCAGGATAGTGTCAAAGAAGGAACTTGAACCCAGCTCTTCTTAACTCCAAAGCTATTTATCCTCCATGCCACATTATTTCTTCAAATAATACTTTAGTGTAAGTTTAAAATAAACTAACAAACCTTTGATTCTTGGAAAACATCTCTCTAAAGGCAGCATAACTACAAGGTTCAGATATTTTCCCTAGGCCAGGCAGTAGAAGTAAAGTGAGAAGTCTGGGGGCACTGCCAGTGGGTTACAGAATCTTTTTCCTTAGCTTAAGATGAGCTAGGGGAAAAAAGCCAAGAAGCAAATGCTATTATCTTGTTACAGATCACATCTGCCATGAGAACACAGCCCTGCCACATAGTCATTAAGTGCTGGGATTTGAGGCACGATTCATATATCCTGCAAAATGTCTTAGCTCAGTCATTCTGTGAATCAACGCATTCCCCTAAGACACCCCCCCCTAAGAACTGCTGCCAGAGAAAGTGAGCTGTTCACTGCTGCATTGGCCCACAGCGTTCTTGGTAATCTAGTCAACAGTGCAGGGGTAACAAATTGCATTTGCTTATTTCTGCTGTTGTCGGGGAGGTGAGAGGAGTTCTCATTTAACTTGAGTAGACCCCTATTGCTCGGCAGCAAGCCCTTTCTGTGAGCTAGTCTGATCAAGTCCATAGTGGTGAAGGAAGGGCCTTGGGTGCTATAAAATCCATCAACACCAACAGAGGAAAAACCAGAGCACACTGGACTCCATTGGCAGCAGGAAAAGCTTTGTTTCAGAATCTTCATTTTGGGATTAAATTCTCACTCAGACAATTTTGATTTTTACTGGTTTTTAAAATTTGTTAAGTTGAGGAGTTATTAAACTTCCATCTGACCCCTTGTTTCTCAGAACTCCAGTCTTTTTTGCTTCTCTCTCTTTCCCCCCAGGGTTAATTGAGTGGGGGTGGGGTAGTACATAAAAAGAAGGTAAAAGCACTTTTGTTTTATTTTGTTTTTTTATTTCTTTCAACATATGAGAAGTATCTGAACAAAGAGGACTAGAGTAAAATTGTAAGAATTTCACAGAACAAGGGAGGGATGAATGATTCTAATTGTAAAATTGGGACGTTTAAGGAAGCTGAAAAGGGGCAATTCAAGGACTGGTCAAAATGCCCTCCTGATCATTTCAATAATGTTAACCAAAAATGCAGTAAGCAGCTACTCTGTTCACTCTTTAGGCTTTGGGGATACAAAAATAAAAGAAACAACACCCACTTTCAAATAACCACTAATAAAAAGGAGAAGATAACATCACAAGATACTCACAAACCATTATAATGGACATACTGTTGTAAATGCAATGAGGAGTATGGTGCTGGGGAGAGGACACTGGACTTGGACTCAGAAGACCTAGGTTAAATGCTGGCCCTAATCCTTACTAGCTGAGTGGTCTTAAGCAAGTCAGTGTACTTTTTGTAGGGTTTCAGTTCCATTAAGGTCTTCTCTAGGTCTGTTATGATAAACATTGAAAAGAAAATGTTTAGTAAATATTTATTAAAATGTTTATTAGTACTTTCAGAACTAGAAGAGGCCTTGGAAAATGCTTGCTTCAGTTATTTGAGGAGTCAGTGAATTCCTGTACCAGTGCTCATACTTCTTCCAACTGGTGTGCTGGTGGTACAGCCCAAAGTCCTCCAAGAACTAGTGAATCAGTTGGAGCTCACTCTCATGTTTCCTGCCATCATCTCCTTTCCATTTTGCCTCATAGATACACACTGACCTTATCTACCAATCCTCTCATCCTCCTATCCCATAACCATGGAAGGAAACTCAGAGCTCTTGTTCCACTGTGACATTCAATTCCATTGCTCTTTGCCTAATGATCATGGGCCTGGCCTATACAAATCCAGCCTCCTGTCCCTTGGGGGGGGGGGAGTAGGAAATACATGACCATTAACACCACCTCAATGAACAAAGAATCACTAGCTCTAATCCTTCTGATGAGGTGGAGGACTTTACTTTCTGTCCTGATTCTATGCCCAAACTCTTGGATCTGCCAATGCACAATTGGGCTTTCCCAGCTGTCTTACTGTTGATCATTTTATATATGTTGTCTTCCCTAATTCAAACAAGAGTTCCCTGTTTGTAGTATAGTCTCCCTTTTTCATTTGTGTCTCAGGCATTTAGTATAATCATTTGTACATAGTAAGTGCTTAATAATTGCTTTTTCCCTCCCTCCCTCCCTCATTCATTCATTCATTCATTCATTCCTGGATGGTACAGATCAGAACCAATCCACACCATCTCATCCTTTGTGTTGTGAGATGATGTGGATTGTAAGAACCTCAGAGTTGGTTTATTTGCATTTTTCTCATTAGTTATTAGGAGCTTTTTTTTCACATGGCTATGAATAGCTTGGATTCTTCCTTTAAAAACTGCCTGTTTATATGCTTTGACCATTTAACAGTTAGGGAATGACTTTTAGAGTGATGGATATATCTTAGACATCCCAAACTTCCTCACTAGCCAATATAGAGATATTAAATACACATAATTTTATCTTTTCAATCATTCAATATAGATCATCCCTGGTGAATGAAAAAAAGAGATTTGTAATAAGACCATTTCTGTCTCCAATGAAGTAAAATTGGCCTGCCAATGAAAGCTTCATCTTTATTTAAGTACTTTTATCTCAGAATAGCATAAAAAGTTATAGACATAATCTGGTTTTATAGGAATTGGATTTCCAGTTCAAGGATATGGGTCCAAATTCCAGATGTGCCACTCACTACCTGCATGAAATTTCATCATAACACTTCTGAGCCTCAGGTTTTTTCCTCTAGAAAATGAATGGATTAGACTAGAAGAACTCTAAAGATCTTTTGACCTCTCAGTCTAAGATCCCTCTAAACTGTGGGTCACCACCCTTTTGGGGGTTGAACAACCCTTTCACAGGGGTCGCAGGGGTCACCTAAGGCCATCGGAAAACACATATTTCCCATGGTCTTAGGAACCTCCTCTATCCTTCTTCAGGCGGGTCCGCCCACATGTAGATACACCCACATACGAGTATTAAAGGGTCATGGTATTAGGAAGGTTGAAAACCACTGCTCTAAATAATGGTTCTGGTCTGAGATTTCTCTGGTGCCTTCTCTTCCATAGGCACTCAGCAATATAATAGTGGATTAAATTCATATGGTGCTTTCCAGTTTGCCAGGTGCTTTCCTCACTAAATCCCCATGGAGGAGGCAGTATTAGTATTAGTCTCATCATTTTACAGGTGAGGAAATTCAGTCTCACAAATGTTAAGTGGCTTCTCCTCCTCTTCAGCTACATTACTAATAAATAATAGCTAGTCCTATTCCATTACAGGTGCATTTGAGGACATTGTAGAATGGTGTTAAAGTCAATAGATCTTTCTTTGATGTTTTTTAATCAACAAGGATTGAGTAGCAAAGCCTATGGCCATGGGGTGAGAATTGAGGGAAGATATATTAGACTTCAAGTTACCTAATAGATAAGAATCATATGAATTTCTAGAAGAGGAGGATATGTCAAACACTAAGCCAGCAGGAGAGGGTGAGCCTTGGCTGAGGTGATCTTGATGCCAGTAGGAAGAAGGGGATCAAGAATCATGGGAAATTCTCTCTCCATATATAACACTTGGATTATTTTCATATTGTTTTTTTACCTGTTCCTAGTTCAATGAGGAAACATCTAGTTTATGTCATGTAACAGAATTGATATTGACTTAAGAAAAGAGCCAATTGGGCCACAAGGAGGGACAAAGACTTTCTCCAATATCACAGGAAAATATATGCTAAATAGCAAGGAAATACACACACACTCACACCCACACTCACACATAGGTATTTAAAAAAACAAATCAAAACCAATTTTGAGTATGGGAAACTATATCCAAGATCAATATCTACCAGGATTCCCTCATCTTCCTAATTTCTCTGTCCCATTAATGACCACTTTTCCTCTGTATTTGAAACATGGGAACATGAGTTAGGCTAGTTTTTCCTTTAAAAGGAAGCAAAGTTATCTCCAATATTTGATATTAAGATTCAAGCTGTGACTTACTTCTTCCAGTTTTCTGAAAGTTTCCTGGCCACATAAGGGCACACAAAAGTCCAACCACATGGAGTCAGAGGCTTTCACATTTTGTGGATGTCTCAATACCACAAGAGTCATAGATGGCTAGATGCATTTCTTTAAGGAGATGTGGTAGTGGTGGTGGGGAAATAGTTCTACTCTGTTCTGATTGAATACCTTATGGTACAGTTTTTGATAACTGTTCAATGAACAATGAGTATCTCATTTTGTCCCAACACTGGAGGTGAACTAATAAGGTTAGGCCATCTTCTAATAGCATCAATGGAAAGCACATTGATTGGGGAGTTAGAAGACCTGGGCTCAAATTCTACACATTATGTCTGCTTCCTTTGTCACCCTTGGTGAGTTATTTGATCTCTCTAAATCTCAGTTTCCTTATCTGAAAAATGAAGTAATTGGGCTAGATGGCCTCTGACTTCCTTTCTGACACAAGAACTATGATCAGGTGACCTAATCAATCAATAAACATTTCTTTAGTCCCTCTTATGTGTAATGTACTGTGGTAGGCATTGTGGATACAAAGAAAAGTGAAATTGTCCTTGCCCTCAAGGAACTTGAATTCTCTCAGAAGAAATAACATCTGCTATATAGATATAGATGTCATGGAGAGAGAGGACCATAGATGGCACCAGAAGACTTCTTGGAAGTCAAGTCTCTCCTTCAAAGTCTAGTTCTATTTTTCACTATGTAATGTGGCTTCTCAAATGTAAGTTTTCTTAACTGTAGAATAATAGTACACATCCAAGATCATCAACCAGTTCATCAAGAAATATATACAGGTAAGTAGGTTCATGTCCACATTTTCTAGGTGCCCTAATTTTTTCTGACCTAGGATATCCTAAGATTCTATGTAGTCAAAGTTTTTTTAACATGAATTTATCAGATGCAAATATGTTAGAGTACTGGGTCATGACTGGTTTTACTATTATAAGATGATAGGCTAATAGCCACATTGCTAGGAAACAGAAACTGCATGTAATTGGCTGACTTTGTTACTTTTTGACTTTAGGGTCAGTATGATTTTCTGAAAGGACCACTGGATTTAGCATCAGAAGTTCTAAGATTGAGTTCAAAGCATGGCTTTGTTTCTTACTAGCTTGTATTACCTAGAGACTCAAACAGATGACAAGGGCAAAAGCAGTCTGCTCTGGTCAAACCACATCTGGAATATTGTGTTCCAATTTTGGGGCACCATATTTTAGGAAAGCCACTGACAAATTGAATTACCTCCAGATGAAGACAAGCAGGATGCCAGAGAGTTTGGAGACCATGATGTGCAAAGACTAGGTCAAGGAACTGGGAGAGTTGAACATGGAGAAAAGTACGGAAAAACCTGTTCACTTTTTTCCAAAATTAGGATTGTCAAGTGAAGGAGGGATTGAACTTTTTCCAATGCGTCCAAGAAAAGACAGAAATTACAAGCAATCAGTAAAAGTGACATGGAGACAGATTTGGGCTAGATATATGGGGGGAGAATTAGAGACTGAGAATTAGAACTATCCATATACAAGATGAGTTGCTTCAGGGAGAAATGAACTCCTTTCCATAAGATCATATATCTAAAGCTAGAAGGTGCTACAGAACTCATGAACTTCAACACTTTCATTTCATGACACTGAGTCTGAGAGATGTTAAATTATTTGCCAAAATATTGCCCAAATATTTGCCTGTCTGTTATCAGGTGACAGACCTGGGATGTGTAACTAGGTTTACTGTCTACAAATCCAATACCCTTTCCACTATATCAGGTTGCCTGAGAAATAATTCAATATTACATACAATAACCACTTATCAGGGACAGTGATCAGGAAATTCCTTCTCAGGTATAGGTTGAGCTACATAATCATTAAGGCCCATTCCAAGACCTAGTCCAGGATTCTGTCACTCATATTTTGTAAAAGACGGACAACTAAACCTAGAATATCTTTCACAGAATTGTTGGGAGGGTTAAATGAGAGTATGAATGTGAAAGTGTTTCATAAATTGTAAAAGCCTCTAGAAATATGAGCTATTATTTGACTTGCAAAGTTCTTTCATTGCTATTACCTTCCTTTATTCTCACAAATTCTCCCTGCTGGGTTTAGCAAGCTTAGAAAGCACAAATGAGTTATTGGTCTAGCAGAGGCCTAGAAAGCACAGTGCACCACTACTTCTCCACATGGAAAAAAAAACAACTATTCAGCAATTTTACAGAATAAAGAATGGCCCTTTTTATTCCTTCTTTAGATTATTCAATTAGATAATTTTTAAAAAATGCACAGAGGGAATATATTTAATAAGTTACCTGGACAAGGACACCCAGGAATATTTATGCGTTAAGTTACAACTTGGAGGACTGAGGCAGAAGAGTTGAGGTAACCTGATTTGTAAATTCTTTCATCCTGGGAATCACTAGGGTACTAGCATTTATAGAGCACCTACTATGTGCTGAGTGTCTTACAATCATTATCTGATTTGATCCTCACTAAAACTATGGGAGAGAGGCCCTCTTATTACTCCCATTTTACAAATAAGGAAACTGAGGCAAACAGAAGTTAAATTATGTCCCGAAAGTTATGTAGTTAGTAAGTATCTGAGTCTGGATTTGAAGTCAGGTCTTTCTGACCCCAAGTCCAGCAAGCTATCCACTTTACTACCACTGCGCCAACTCTTAGTCAACTTCAAGAAACTAAGATGATAAAACTTGTTTAAGTAAATAAAATGCTCACAGTCTGGTGAGTTCTGTTACTGAATTGCTATGTGACTTTGACCTGGTACATAGTAGGAGCTTAAAAAATGTTTGTTGGCTGGCTCACCTTTCTGAGCCCCAGATTTATGAACTTTGAAGTACAGCAAAATTCTACTTGTATGGGGCTGTTATGAGGATCAAGTGAGATTGCTCTAAAGAGAATGTGAAGCTCTTTATTGCATGCTCTATAAGCCTAAGTTATTATACTGCAGAAAAGGAGAGGTGTTGTTTCCTTAGAATATTGTGGGACTGAAAGCCCACTCGCTAATCAGGAAATATTGTTTTAAAGAGAAAGGGAATTTGGTTGATAGAGACACCTGTTAATCCCGGGTACATTTGCAAGACAGAAGTCAAACACACTGTGAATAGAACAGTTGGATCAGATAAATCCAGTGTGTGTATGTATTGCAAGAAAGCAGGAAACATCTCTGCATTCACTTATTGGTATACATAGAATTCATGGATTTAGACCTGGAAGGTCACTCAGATGCTATATAATTCATTTGAAAAATGAAGAAACTGAGGTGCTGGGAGTTTAAATGTTTTTCCTGAAGTCAAAGAATGAATATCTGAGACAAAATTTGAACACAGGTCCTGGAACCCTATATTTGATGCTCTTTCCTCTTTACCACAGTGGGGTTGGATATACATGGAAGCTTCTGTTGCATTGATTTGACCTTCCCATGTCCCAGCAATAATAGCATGCTCCAGAAAATTTCTCCTTTACTGCCTCTTAGTGGTGAGGAAGTAACCCTGGGTTCTCAAAGACAACACCATGGTAACACAAGCTCTGGAAGGTACAGTGGATGGTGGTGAGTGCTTGCAAATGTTGAACAATTGATTCCCACCGCCCTCCCCCCAAAAAAGTCTACACAACAGATTTTTAAGTTTAAGGTGTATTATAAAAAGTTTTCTCCACCACTTTCTTAAGTTTAACCAAACAATGAAACAATAAATCAAGCCCTGCTTGCTAGCATTTCCCAGTTTCTCAAAGGAAGTATTCACACAGAAAATTTAACAATGAGCCATCTTCAGCTGGTTCAAATTGGCTCCAGCATATTGCTGGTTCAGTCAAGGTGGAAGGGGTCTGTTGTCCAAGGGCTAGATCTATTAACTGCTTAAAGTTTGGTAACTGTCTGGTAATCAAGTGGTGATTCTACTTAGCATTTATATATTTCTCAAGTTTCTTGGTTGGGAACTACAAGTTTCATAATGAGAAAATTCCTTTAAAGTGAACCTTGGTCCTTGGCAATACAAGAGAGGTTCTATCAAAGGTATAAAAAATGACTACAGAATGGTATATAGTAAAGTGTCACATTTTGTGGTAAAGACAATTAAAGAATGTCAATATATAATATTATGTGGAATACACAGGAATGAAAATGAATAAAAAAATTATGAGAATTCTGAACAATGTTGGCAGAAATCATTAGGAAAGACTTTAAGCATTTGCCTCTGACATATAATATCTGGGTGACAATTGCATAGTCAATTAACCTGACCAGGCCTCAGTGTCCTCAGTAAATTGGGAATTTGTCTGCATTATCTACCTCACAAATGAATTAATGTATGTAGTGCTCTTTGTAAACCATCAAATACCATGGAACACAAGACCTCGGTTCAAATCCTTCTTCTGACACATAATGACTGTTTGACTCTAGGAAAGTCATATATATTCCTAGTTTCTCAAATCAAATTTCCAAGACTAAGTTGGATAAAAGGTACCCATCTGCATTGGTAGAGGGAGTTTCTTCTCTGGGAGTACCCTTTACCAATAAAATCCTGGGTATATTTTCAAAACAAAATAACAGCGCCGTTTTTATTGTTAATAAGGGGGAAGGTAGGACATGAATTGTTTTTTGAAGGATGGGTAGGATGTGACTAGGCAGAAAGGAGAGGTTGGGTTTTCAATTTGGGAGGAATAGTATGAGTTGTTGCAAATGCATTGCAAATGCCTTTTAGAATTGAACTATTGCTCATTGCAGACTGCAGATAGAAATAAGGATAATATGTATCCCAGTGACAGCAGGAAGATTGTTTTAACTAGGCAATAGGGAGATATTATAGGCTCTTGAGTAAGGGAGAACAGACTCAGCAAACTGTAGGCCAGTAAACTTGACTTTGACTCGTGGGAAAATTCTAGAATAGGGTTTTGTTTTGTTTTGTTTTGTTTTTTGCCTTTTTGGAGGGGGAAGGAGTGATTGAAGAGTTGGATACAACTGAAAACTACTGAACAAGAACAATAACAAAATGCCAGGAATTATGCTAAAATCTGGGGTACAAAGAAAGACAAAAATACTCTGTCCTTGTCCTCAAGGAACTCACACTCTAATGAGTATGACAATATGTTCATAACTATGTTTATACAACATACATGCAGAGTAGAGAGAAGCTAGCCTCAGAACTAAGGTATTGTTTGTTCTTCTTTTGTTCTCCAAGAGGACTGATAACATCACTATCAATTGGATTTAAGTGAGGCAGAGGTGTTAAAGTCATCAGCCTCACTCTCTCCTGCAGAATCTTCAGAGTCCCATGGCAAGACAAGAGTCAAGATGATTGTAGATGGTCCAGGATGAGGTGGGTGACCTTGACCTTTTCCAATTAAAGGCTTTCTCAGGTCTCAGTTTGTCTGAGGTCATGTCCATTCAGTGACTAAGAGCTCACTCCTAAAAATTGAGAAGAAAAATGGCCTAATTTACCATCACAAAAGTATCAGTCTGAAAGGAGAAGACCCTCAGAGTTTCTGACCAGAACAGAAAACAATTTCTATTTGCACTCAATCTAAGCCATTAAAACCTAAATAAAGAGCAGCAAAGGCTTGGTCTGGGGCCTGTTATCGGCCATACGATGAAAGCCAGAATGATTTGGGTTTAAAGGCATAGTCATATAGCTTTATTTGAATCACAACAGACTTTTAAAAAAACCTGTTTTTGTAAAGATCTATACTTCAATAAATCATAAATTAAAGCTGTGCAGGACAAAGAATAAATTGTCCCAGATTTTTTGAGAAAATAACAATAATAATAATAATAATGATAGTAAAATAAAATTTTAAAATCTAGGCTCCAAGAACCAAGATATTTTAAAACATATAAGCAACCAAAAATTATGCTTCTTTGGACAGAGCACCCACATGTAAGGATATGACATCTCAGATGTAGAGAAGGATTATATGTGGTGAGGGAAGAAGGAGGAGGAAATAGGGAGTCATTAGGATGTCTCAGAGAGTATGTGACATGGCTAGACATACTTTAAGAAAGTTACTTTGGAAGCTGAATAGAGGATAGATTTGAGACATGAGAGACAGATACTAATGAGAAGACTGTTTTCTAATAGTCTCCGTGATGCTATATAATGGCTAGAGGCAACGAGTGTCTATACCAGGAGAATGCTGCCTTGGACTCACTCTTCCAGAGCTATGCTGACTGTTTCTCTCACTCCGGATTCAAGGGGTAACTGGAGAGTTGGCATATCTCTTCCTATTGCTATCGGTTCAAATCCTATTACAGTCTGTTCTCTTTACTGTTAACTACCAGTGATCAATGTCCTATTTCCATTCACCCAATTAGCATCTTTTTGATTTTATATCTATTTTGTAGATATAACAAGAAGAGAAGCAGAAACACTCCATCCACTCCCGCCCACCCCTAATACCTGAGAAGGTACAATCTTCCCTTCTCTATCTTGACCTTTGGGGAGAGTGAGCTCACACTTAGCAGCAAGGGAAATGAAAACAGGCAAAGGCAGAGAGGTTCATACTGATGGCTCAAATGCTTGATCTCATAAGGCAATTCCTCAAGGCCTGTGAACTTACATTATTGTCCTTCTTATATAAGAGAGATATCTTATATCTATCCTATATGGGAAAAATCCAGAACCAACAGACTGCCTGACTGACTAATGCATTTTGAATTGCTCCAGTTCTGGCTCAGCAGCCAATCATCTGTCTATGTTCTCATCACATGGTTAACAAAGTCCAAGCATTGCATCTGCTGAACACTCTGTATGTTCATTAGATTCCTTGGTCATTTTCCCTGTTTTACTCTCCTTTGTTTATTCGAAAAAAAGAAAATCCTGTTCTAGGCAAATCAATCCAGAACAGTTATGGGAATGAAGATAAGGGGATATAGAAGATATTTTGTGAAGGTAGATATGAAGTCTTGGTAACTGATTGGATATGTAGGGTAAATAGAATTGAGGAATTGACAATGGCTTTTTTTCTGTTTTATTTTTTTTTCCACTTTTTTCCTGTCAGCAAGGGAGAAATACCTTAAGGAAGAGTACAAAATAAATATACATTCTTATCGTCATCTGGCTTTTTTTTAAACCACCCTACATACACCCATTAATCTGTATCTGTTGATACAGACTACACCTCCCCCTAGGAATTTGTGTCTCATGATAATGTATTCATCATCATGATTAATATAAAATTAAGTTATTTATATTAATGATAACTTACATTTGAAAGTCCTCCAAAGTTTATGAAATGCTTTCCTTAATAAAATAGGCAACACATGTATGATTAATCCCATTTTTGAAATGAAGAAAGTAAGTGTCAGAACAATGAGGGCCATTTAGTATATATCAGTGATGGGCAAGATCCAAACCTGGACTTTTGGGCTCTAACACCAAGACTCTTTTATACCATGCTGCCACCTGATTCTGTCTTCATGCAACCAAGGACTCACCTGTAAGATGATAAATCCCAAAGAATATACAAACAACAACCTTGAAGGACTGGGAATTCTGATCAATGCAAGGATCAACTAAAATCCCAGAGGACTGATGATAAATCATGGTACCCACTTCCCCATGGAGAGTTGATGAATTCAGGGTGCAAGATGCAACAGAATTATTTTGGATATCGTTGATACAGGCATTTGTTTTGCTTTGAATGTGCATATTTGTGATGAGGGCATTTTTTTTGATTCTTTCACATGCTGGGGGGAGTTAAGGGAGGGAAAGACAATATCTATTTGTTAATTGAAGTTAAATTACTCACTAACTCTCATAGTATATATTCATGTACATACATGTATATAGATATCTATATACATACACATGTGTGTATTATATATATGTAAATAAATATGTCATCTATGAACCACATACAGCCATATATATGAGGATGAATATAGTTCATAGATTTGTATCTGTAAAGGACCTCAGAGAATCTAGATCAATACCTTCATTTTATATCAGAAAAATAATCCCCCAAGATGTTAATGATTGCTCAAGGTCAAATTCATAGAACTAGTGGAGTTAGGAATGAATCCAGGTTCTCTGCCCCTAAGTGGCTCTAAATCCTCAGAAGGAGCCTTTAGTGAGGAATATCAGTACAGACTGCTGTAAATGGATTGCTGCCATGCTCCAGAATGTTTTCTTGTGTACATGTCCTATCTCATCAATTATAAGATCCTTGTGGATAGAGATTGGCCCTGTGGTACCCAGCACACTCCTGGGCACTTGACTGATAAAGTGAAAATAGGATAATCCTCCAAAGCAGCTGCTAGACTTTGCCACCATGGCTCATGGCAAAGGAAGACAAATAAGCAAAACCTCATTGAGCCAGTACTTAGTGGTATTCACAGTACAATTATAGGATCATAGAGATTTAGGGCCTGAAGAAACTCGAGGGAACATCTAATCCAACCTCCTTCCTCCATTTATAATTTAGGAACCTGAGGCCCAGAGAAATGATGTGATTTTCCCAATCGGTCCAAGGTTTTAAATATTAATGGTAAGGTCAGGTTTTGAGCCCATATTTTCTGACCCCAAACTCAATGCTTAAAAAAAATAACGACTTACTCTAGAGTTTCTGTTATCTGACATTATTGACAACATTTTTTAGGCACGATTAAAAACCTCAAAAAAAGGGCATGATTTGTTTCTGACACAAGTGAGATAAATTAAAAAATTCAGTACTGATCAAGGGTTCTTGGAATATTGAAGAGGTAGGATGGAAATATCAGGAAAACAATATTATCAACATAATGGGCGATTGTCAATTGTCAGCATATTGTGTTTCTATTTTTATTGTTTTGAAAATAAAATACTCCTAATTACTGTGGATTTAGAGCTTGTATGCTCTATGACTTTTTTTTAAAAATTTTAAAACTTAGGTGGGGTTGAGTGTGGGAGAAAATGGACTTCTTGGTTGCCTAAAAGATCTTGAATGTCACTTCATCATAGGCAGGACTATGCTTTCAAAATCTCCCTAGTCTCTTAAAATCTCCCAGGCCCCTTTTCCTTCCTGATAAATGAAAAGTGCTCCCCACTTGAAAAAAAAGATCCTGAGGATTCATCTAATTTCTGTTTCCCTTCAGCCTCCCTAAATCTTGTCTCTTCTATCCCTCCTGCTGTGACTTCAGTTTTCTACAGAGAAGGACAATCAATAGTTATTTTTAGGTCTTTAACACACCATGAGATTAGTAATTAACCAAGGTGATGTTTCTGAGAAGGGACTGTTTCTATTGTATATGAGGATGATATTTGCAGGAGGATTTTTTCCTCCTAAAGCAAATGTTTATTAGCTCATTGCAGACTTTAATTCCTGACAGCCGTGTACAAAGGTCATGAGCAACTCTCTCTGTAAATTGTCTCTCTGCCTCATGCTTATCCTTTCTGAATTGGGAGGAAATTTAACTAGATAGTCAGGGAATGGGGAAGGGGTGATAGAAGACTCCATACTACTTCATTGCCCTGTTGGGAAGATGAAGAAAAATGAAAAAAATACATATGTGTATATATATGTGTGTATATATATTATATATATATATGTGTGTGTGTGTGTGTACATATATACATACACACATGTGCACACACATATATACAATATATAGAGATATATGAGAAAAGTACAGAAGAAATAAAAAAAAACATAGCTGGTAATTCTGTGATCCTGAGAAAAAGGAAAAATAGGGAAATGTTGTGACCATTATTTTGGTGACTAGAATAAATAAAGAGGGGCCTCACTTTGCAAACCAGCTGAGCTTTTTCATTTAAAATGACTGGTGTTCCATTTTAAATTAACAAAGGTGATTATCTCATGTTTAGCAAGTAGCAAATGAAAAAGCAAGTAAGATGATTCCTTTTGTTCGAGTCTGTAGATGAAATCTCTTTTCTCTTCTCTAGATAGGATAGCAGAGTGAAAAAGAAACTGGAATCAGAGTCAGATGACCTGTATTGAGTATTAGCTAAGTTGCCTGCTGCCTAAATGACCTTGGGCAAGTCACTTAACCTCAGTCAGTCAATAGACATTAAGCACCTACTGTGTGCTAGGAACTATGCTAAAATTCTGGGGATACAAAAGGAAGTTACAAAAGACAGTTCCTACTATGACAGAGTTCATGGTATAAATGGAGGATACAATATGTAAACAACTATTTACAAACAAGCTATATTCAGGATAAAGTAGAGATAATCAATAGAGGGAAGGCACTAGAATTAAAGAGAACTGAGAAAAATTGTTTGTAGAAGGTGAGATTTTGGCTCAGATTTGAAAGAAGCCAGGAGGCAAAGATGGGGAGAGAGGGCATTACAAATAGGAGGAAAAGACAGAGAAAATGTTGGGAGCTGAGAGATGGCATGTCTTATCCTGGGAATAACAAAGAGGTCAGTTTCCCTGGATTAAAAAGTGTATGGGGGAAGTGGCATAATGTATTATAAGCCTGGAACCAAGGTTCATGTATGATGGAGAGTGGGATGAGGGATAAGTTATACTGGGTTTTGAATGACAAAAAGATTTTCTATTTAGTTATGAAGATCATAGCAAATCATTGCAGTTTATTGAGTAGGGGAGCATTGATTGACAAGCACTTTGGGAAAATAACTTTAGGGGCTGAATAGAGTATACATCTGAGCAGGTAGAGACTTATGGCAGTTCAAGGTGGAAGAGATACGGGGGCCTATATCAGGATAGGGACAGTATAGGAGGAGAGAAGCAGTTATATTTAAGAGATGTTACACAGGTGAAATCTTGAAAATCCAGTCATTAGGTATTCCGAGTGAGTGTGAGTTGAGGATGGTTGAAAAGCTGCAACTCTGGGTGACTGGAAGGATGATGTGCAGAAACAGGTTAGTTATTAGGAGGAGAGGCTTTAAAGAGAAAGGCCTGCTTTGGAAATGTTGAGTTTGAGATCCCTTGTAGTACATCATGTTGACAATGTTCATGAGATAGCTAGTGATAGAGATTTTAAGCTCAGAGAGTGACAATACTCTATATCAAGAGATGGGAGAAGTGTACTTGATTTTGATAGTTGAATACATGGGAGCAGCGAGAGATCACTAAAAGAAGAGTAGAGAGAGAGCAGAGCAGATATACTTACACATGAGGGTGGATGGAGGAAGGGATAATGATATAAACAGAGAAAGAACAGGAAGGCAGGCAGGAGAATCAGTAGAGTCACAAATAACACAGGAAAAAGGGAGTATGAGAACAAGGGGGTATAAAATGCATCAGAGGTGAAAAAAAGATGACGTCTGAAAAAAGTACATTGTGTTTGGCAAGTAAAGGAACATTGATCAGAGAGTAGTTTTAATTAAATATGAAAGTGGTTACTAGCTTGCAAGGAGTTAGGAAGTAAGGTGAGTACTTGGCCGTGGTGATTATGTAACTGTTAAGTGTTGCTGAACTCTCAAAAGAGGATTGGTTTGATTAGTTAAAAGGGAAAAGAAATAAAAACCTCAGGTTCCAACAACTTTGCCATTCAGGAAACTTCCCCACCCATTAATAGGCCTGAAGTGGAGCCCATTAAGGAAAACTTGTTTAGGGGAGGCTTGCTAGTGGGAAGGCTTTCACACCTTTTGCTAATTTCTAATCAGGAGAGGATTGTGATACCTTCTGGCTCTGAGAAGTGTATAAATACTTTGAGTTGGTATTTTGTTTTGGGGACTTTCTTATGAGAAGGATCTTGTGATTCCCTGATCAAGATTCTGAGTGGGCATATATTCAGAGCTCCACAACTGCTTAGATGTAAAGGATCTCTCAATCCAGGGATGTATGTAAAGTGTATAGTTGATTCAGGCAGTCAGAGCCCTTTCTGCTGGTCTTTATTTCTCTGCTTGTATTTTCTCTGAAGTTCAGGGTGTTGACTTTCCCCTTGAACTAGTGAATGTAATTAAAATAGATTGTTGACCCCTTGAACAGCTATCTTTTCTAGTAAACCAGATATAAGAACCTATGTTAGCAGCCACACTGAGTAAGCCAGTGTGCTTGCCACTACAGAGAGTTATGAAGTTATTAAGAGGAATGAAAAATCACTATCAGTTCATTTCACTCTCAGGTGATGATTAAACCCCCTAGTTAGAAAAGGTAGTTTCATCTATTTATACTCTGTGAGCTGAACTCCCAGAGCTTGCACCATCCACATAGTTGCTTTCTGCAAGCACAAGCACAGAAAAAACAATTGGAATTGACCTCATCTTTTATCTGAAGAAACCAGATTTAATAATACTATTGAAACAATAAAGAGAGACTTAAAGAGGCATCCTGAAACTTAGATTTAATGTCTTTATCTAAAAGGTTAGAGCTGGGATAGAGGGGAAGAGATACCTGGTTGCCCTCTCAGAGTGGGACAGTTCAATTCATTCACAGAAATATTCCATTATGATCAGAAACCATAACAGGCAAGTTCATTGTAGCCAGGATTAGTCTCTATTCTTTTATAACCTCCTTGGGAACCAGAGCAGGGAAAGCAGTAGTTTCTGTTGCTGTTCAGCTACTTAGGTACTTTGTCCATCTTTCTGCTTCTAGATGCAAGCATATCTTGTTTCATTGAACTTTATAGATATTACGGTTTTCTTTTCTTTTTTTTTTTTACAAATGGAAAGTTTATGACATGTTGGGGGGGCGGAGCCAAGAAGCAGCAAAATTTTGCAGCTCCCACACAGCTACCCTAAATACCCATAAAATACAACTCTAAACAAATTTTAGGGCTCCCAAACTCACAAAAATACAGAAAACACGTCTCTTGCTGAAAGCAGCTCAGGAGGAGGGGCTCATTGCAGCAGGCTGAGAGTCGAGACCAGCCCAGCCAGAAACTGAAACTGGCCAGGCCCCAGAGCAGTCGGGAAGAGCCCAGCCACAGCAGCGTGAGTCTACCCCAGAGAACAGATCTGCAGCATCTGGAGCAATCTCCACATCTATCAAGCCAGGAAAAATAAGGATTAGAGAAA
>JAQQSW010000647.1:0-15128 GCA_028646575.1 Pseudocheirus occidentalis
TTTTTTTTTTTAATGTTAAGTGTCTGAGGCTGGATTTGAACTCAGGTACTCCTGACTCCAGGGCCGGTGCTCTATTCATTGCGCCACCTAGCCTCCCCGAAATTTGACTTTTTAAGGCATGCTTTTCCTCATTACCTTTTTTTGGCCTCTTTTGAGATTTGAGTTAATCTATTCTTTAAAGTGTTGTTTTCTTCAGTCAGCTCGTTGACTCTCTTTTCGTGATTTTCTCACATCATTCTCATTTCTCTTCCCAATTTTTCCTCCACTTCTCTTATTTTGTTTTCAAAGTCCTTTTTCAGTTGATGCATAGCTTCTAGACATTCTTTGATTGTCTTGGAAACATTTGGTGTGGGAGTTCTGAGTTCTGGGCTCTCTTCCTCCCGTTCCATGCTTCGACCCTTTTTATCCATAAAAAAGGATCCTAGAGTTTTAGTGGTGTTTTTATTTAGCTTCCTTTTTCTCATGTTGGCCAGTCAATTAATTGGTTGGTTTTATTAGGTCTGTGAAACTCTGATTCCAAGGGGGGAAGCTCTGTTCCAAATTGCTGGCATTTTCCCAACTTGAGCTATTAGGGGGTGTTGCAATTCTCCCCAGCTTTGGATTGTGAAAGTGCACCCCAGAACCACCACCTAAGGCCATGATCCAGATCCAGGCAGCTCAACCCAAGAGCACTTGGACCTGATTAATCTATTCAGCCCCACTGCAGAGTCCACAGGTCAGTGTCTCAGAAGCAGCCTGGTGGGGCCGCTGCCACTGCTTTACCACCCCCAAATTAATTTTCAAAGTTTCACTTTCACTAACTGTCTCTAATGATTTTAAGATTCCCCTTAGGCAGGTGTTTTAGATTTTCTTTGCAGTAGACTCAAGCTGTGGCTTGGGAGGCTCAGCTCATCCTGGCCACCCTGGGCCCTAGCCTGGCCAAGCTGTGGTTTTGGGATGGCTGGGTTTATGCTTCACTGCAGTGGGAGCTGCCCCTCTCCCATCCCTGTTCCTCACACCTTGGTAGATTTGGAGGTGCTTGATGCTGTAGATACTCTGATGACTGGCTGCGGTGCCCGCTCAGCTCAGCTCAGCCAGCCTCTTTCCCACCGCCAGGGCCTGGCTGCTATCTTGGCTTCAGACTTTCAGCCTCCATTCCCGGCCACCTGGATGAGCCCCTGCTGCCAAGCTGCCTTCAGCGAGAGATGTGTTCTCTGTATTTTTGTGTGAGTCTGAGACTCCTAGATTGTATCTGGGCTCATAATTCGATGGGTGTTTAGGGTGGTGGTGTGGGAGCTGCGGGAACTTGCTGCTTCTACGCTGCCATCTTGGCTCCACCCCCTGGATCGCTCTTCATTAGCTTTTTGTAAATATTTGCAATAATATTTTATACTTATTTTCTATACATGGATGAACAGATAATTTTCAGTAGTTCTATTTGCTTATTTGTACTCTTATGTACAGTGTACATTGGAGAGGTACAGGCTCCTTGAGCTTAGTTCTCTGTAAATTAACTGCAATTCTCCCTTTCCAGTTTCAGTACTTAGACATCTAGGATCAACTGACCTGATATTGATTTTCTGTTTCTATTAATAAAGCTATAGCTCACTAAATAGCCTGAGGATCTTCAAAACCTGATGGTTTTTTCTGCCTATGGATAAAGTGAAAATCATTGTATTGAAAGCCAAAAGAGAATCATGCTCTAGCAGTGAGTATAAATTTCTTTCAAACCCTCCCTTTAGATAAGGGAATGTATATAGAAGAGAGGAAGCAGAAGAATGCTAGTGAGGGACTTACCCTTCAAAGTCAAAACTCCAAAAAGACACAGGCTTGAAATCTTGAAAGATGTTATTCCTACTCTTTTTTATGATTGGGAGGGGGAGTGAGTTCAGCCACCAGCAGTCCTCTTTGCTGCACATCTAGTTTTCTCTTCATAGCATAGCTCCTTGTGGGCAACATCAAGTTCTATGTGAATTTGAGGCCTTCTCAAATACTACAGTGCCTGGCTTAAAATAGATGGTTAAAAAGTTGTAATAGATTAATACAAGCTGCCTTCAAGCATTTGAAAGCAGCTATGATATAGGACGAATATTAAAATAATTATATTTCACCCACATGGAAATCAACCAATAGAAATTGATGGAAGTTGCATGAAGGAGAATTAAGGTTGATTTCAGATAAAAAGAAGAAAACTAAAATGAGATTACAGCTGTTCACAAATCAAATGGAATGCCTTCAGAAACGACGTATTCTCTTATATTAAAGGTCCTCTAAAATTGGATGAGTAAAATCCAGTAAACTATGTAGTACAGTGTGTAGAACCCTGGACCTAGAATCAGGAAGATCTGAGTTCAAATCCAATTACAGACACTTACTAACTTTGTGACCTAGTCCAAGTCAATAATTACTGTCTCTCTCAATTTACTCATCTATTAATGTGGGATAATAACAGTACCTAATTCCCTGGATTGTGGTTTAAAATGACATAACATTTGCAGTGTTTTGTATACCTTAAAGCCCTATATAAATAGCAACTAGCAACTATATAGTGGATGGTGGATTCCGTAGGGATGAGGTACATTCTTGACCATAAGATTTTTTCAGTGTTAAAGTTATGTGATTTTGAATGATATTTATGTGGCAAATTCATCAATGTGTTCCAAGTCTTACCTTTTCTCTTTATATAAATTAAAGTCCATGATAGTGTGTGTTGGGGGGTGGTGTCATAGAGATTATCCCTATGAGAAAACTCCATCTACTAAAACAGATCTTAACCTGCAGTGTGACTTCTAGTCTCAGAGCATTCTTAAGGTCATTAGAAAGTTGAGTTTGAGGTCGCACAGCCAGTCTATATAATCAGAGTGACAGAAATCTCAATATTTCTGCCCCTAATACCTGCTATCTCTCCTATATAAAACTTTGTCTGTAATGCCTTTAGAATTCAAGATTATGTAACTCTGTTTCTTTTTCTTGTCTGAGCCCCCTCCTCAGAAAGCAGTGGAGTGTAGTGCATTCTGTGGAAACTTAACAGATGTTAATTATACTGAAATAATTTGTATTTTAATACAGATTTCACCAAGAGGAGCACAAGTATCTTCCCGAGGTTACTTTCCATTAATACCTTTTTTTAGAAGTACATATTTCACTCACAAAGTTTACTGGCTTTCCACTATAGTTCTTTTTCATGCATCATCTTTTGCATGATGGAAGGAAACATAAATTAATGCTGGTTATTTAGTTACATAGTTCATTGGGAGCTGTGAACTTCCCAGCTTTTAAATGTATATTTACAATATGAATAGTCTTTAAATGTTCTTGCCACTGTCCATACCAAAAATATAAACTTCCTTTAAAGCTCTTTATCACTGGATGTCTTTCTTTATCACTATTTTGCTTATTTATTCTGGAAAAAAGACAATGATAATATAATATTGTACTTCTATGTATTTAGAGAAAAACTTGTGAAATTTGCTCCATACCTAAAAGGTATAACAAAAATCTGAAGAATGAAAATGCCAGTTGACCAACACATATTTTTGTCAATATAGTACTAAATATCTAGTTTTAATGATTGTATTTTTGATAACTCACCAATTGTTATGTATTCCAAGAGGCTAGTAGGAACATTCCATTGTCATACGACTGCAATGATACTATAATCTTTTCATAGAGGTTTTTGTGCACATCTCCTAACATCATCCATATGAAATTCAAAGATAGACATAATTCCTATCCCCACCTTAATTTATTTTTGTTTGTTTGTTTGTTTATACAGTGTTGTCTGCACATTATATTCAAAGGAATTTTTAAAATTCATTTTGAAAACTTTCATTCCCTAATTTTCTCCCTCCCTCCCCAAGACCCCTCATGCAGAAGGCAAGTTATTTGATATAGATTATAAAAATGTAGTCATGCAAAATATTTCCATAATAGTCATGTTGTTAAAGAAAATATAAACTAAAGGGGAGTGGCGTGAACTTCAGGAAAAATAAAGTAAAAGTAAAAAAAAGTATGATACACTCTGTTTTAAGACATGATCAATAGTTTCTCTGGGGACGAATAGTATTTTTCATCATAAGTCCTTAAATATTGTTTTGGATCATAGTATCTCTGAGAATAGTTGTCATTCACAGCTGATAATCTTACAATATGTTACTTTCTACATAGTACATGACACTTTGCATTAGCTCATGTAAGTCTTCCCAGGTTTTTCTGGAAACATTTTGCTCAGTATTTCTTATAGAACAATAGTATTCCATAATAATCATATATTCTGCAACTTGTTAAGCTTTTCACCAATAGACAAATGTACCCTCAATTTTAATTCTTTTGTACCAGAAAAAAAGCTGCGATAAATATTTTTAAATACATAGGTTCTTTTCCTTTTTGGTTTTTATCTCTTTGGAATATAAAACAAGTAGTGGTATTGCTAGGTCAATGCATAGCTTTATAAGCTAGCATTTCAACCCTTTTGTTGTAGTTCCAAATTTCTCTAGGAATGGCTGAATCAGTTCACAAATTCACCAATAATGCATTAATGTCTCATTTTTCTAAATATTCTCCAATATATATCATTTACATTGGCTACCCTATTAGCTAATCTAATAGGCATTAGCCAATAATGCCTCAGAGTAATTTTAATTTCCATTTCTTCAATCTTTAATGAGTCAGAGAATTTTTTTCATGTATCTACAGATAGCTTTGATGACTTTATTTGAAAATGGTTCATATCTTTTTATCATTTATCAAGTGGGGAATGGTTTATATTTTATGAATTTGACTCTGTCCTCTATATGTTTGAAGAATGAAGCTTTATGACAGAAACTAGCTTCAAAATATTTTTTCACTGTTACTATTGTTACCAATTTTGCCCTCTATCCTAATCCCTCCTGTTTATTCAATTCTCTTTCTCCTTTCACCCTCTACCCTTCCAAAAGTGTTTGCCTACTGATTACTCATTCAACTATATGCCCTTTCTTCTATGACCAGGTCCTCTTATTACCTTCCCCTCCAACTTTCCTGTGGGATAAAACTTATTTGTATACCCAATAAAGTGTACATGTTGTTACTTCATTGCTCCAGTTCTGATAAAAGTAAGGTTCACTCATTCTTCCGCACTTCTCTCCCCTTTCCCTCCACTGTAAAAGTTTTTTCTTATGCCTTTATGTGAGGTAATTTACCCTCATTCTACCTCTACCTTTCCCTTTTTCCTAATCCATTCCTCTTTAATCACTTATGTTTTTTTCTTCATATCATCCATTCATGTTCAACTCACACTTGTGTGCACACTCTATCCCTACAACTTCTATCTGCCCTAAAAAAATTAAAGTTATTTTGAGTCACAGATATCATCTTCCCACATAGTGGTGTAAACAGTCTAACCTTAAGTTCCTAAATGGTTTTCGTTTCCTGTTTACCATTTTATGTTTGTCTTGAGTCTTATATTTGAAAGTCAAATTTTCTATTCAACTCCTTTCTTCCTCTAAAGAATGTTTGAAAATGTATTTCATTGAATGTCCCTTTGCCTCCCAAAAGGAATATATTCACTATTTCTGGTTAGGTGATTAATGATTGTAATCTCAGTTCCTTTTCCCTCTAGAGTATTATATGCCAAGCCCTTGTATCTTTTAAGGTAAAAGCTGCTAAGTCTTGTGTTATCCCAAATGTGGCTCCATGATACTTTTTTTCTTGTTTCTTTCTGCCTGTTAGCAATATTTTCTCCTTGAGTTGAGAGCTCTCACATTTGGCTATAATCGACCTTGGGGCTACTTTTAACATTTTTAGATCATAATTCTTGATCAGGGAATGCAAAATCTGCATTGATTTCCCTATATCAATTATCTTCAAAAATCAAGACATTCTTTACATTAAGGCTGAGAGATCATCTCCACCAATTACTTTTATGTCCCCTGTTGACTGGTCATTATAGTAGCTCTTCAATCTGACAAAATCTACAGTCATAGGAAGTGAATGATCACATTTCATGTTCAATGCCTTGATGTAATTCGGCAAATCAGCAAAGAATTTATAGTCATCTTTGAGTACACATAAGGCAACCATGTGGTGGCCTCCCATTTCCTTATTCACATCCCAGGCTAAACATTCAATCTAGTCCAGGAGTAGCCCATGAGGAATGAGTACTTTTTCCAGATCTTGAGCATAATGTTGAGGGATGAAATATAAATTGAGGTCATAGCCTAGTTCATCATCTTCCATCACAGTGCTGGGGCTGATGTTCTCCATGATGCTGCGGGAAGTGAGAAGGGGTAAGTAGGGCGTTAGAATCCTTTAAAGAGGCTTTTCAGTCAGGATCACAGCTGCATCTGGGGTCCACTGTGGTGTGAGAACTGGAATTCTTATGGTGTTTATTTTTTAACATTTATTTTTACTTTTCAAAATTTATTTCCTCAAGATATTGAGTTATAAATTTTTCCCGTCTCTCCCTAATCTTCAACCCCAAGATAGTGATCCTACTGAATCCCCCTTCCTGCAATCTGTACTCTTTTAAATACTCCTCTAGTACCACCCCCATCTTTCAAGTAGGGCAAGATGGATTTCTATATCCCAGTGCCTGTATATCTTATTTCCAAGTCGGATGTAAAAAAAATATTTTTTAACATTTACTTTTAAAACTTTGATTTCCAGATACTTTCTCTTCTTCCCTCCTCTCATGACCCCAGTGGGAAGAAAAGTAACTTAATATAGGCTGTATATGTATCCTTATGCAAAATGTTTTCATAGTAGTTTATATTGTGAAAGATAAACTGTATTTCCCTCCATCCTATCCTGCCCCCCAATTTTTTTTCTATTTTTCCTTTGATTTTGTCCCTTTTCAAAACTGTTTTCTTCAACCTACTTTCTCTCCCAACCTGCCTTCCTTTCTATCATCCTCCCTCTTATCCCTTTCCCCCAAACTTTGTTGTAGGGTATGATACCCAATTGGTTGCATATGTTTTTCCTTACTTAATTCAAATTCAATGAAAGTAAGGTTGACTCATTTCTCTTTTACCTTCTGGTTATTTCCATCCATTCTAATAATGTTTTCTTAACTATTTTATATGAGAAAATTTGCCCTATTATATCTTTCCCTTCTCCTTTTCCAATATATTCCTCCCTCCTCTCTTAATTTTAGTGTTTCAAAATCACAGCTTCATAATCCACTCATCCTATATCCTCCATCTATGTATATATGCACATATACACACTCCTATATATACACACATATAACCTCATACACACATATATAATTACGTATATACATACATACATACATACATATACATATATATTCCTTTCAACTGTCCTCATACTGAGCAAAGTCTCATGAGTAACAATTATCAACTTTAATAAGTTCCTTATGATTCCTTTTTCCTGTTTAGCCTATCATGCTTTTCTTGCTTCTTGCATTTGAAAGTAAAATTTTCTCTTCAGATCTGTTTTTTTTCCTATCAACAATGCTTGAAATTCTTCTACTTCATTGAATATCCATATTTTTCCCTGAAGTATTATACTCAATCTTTCTAGGTAGGTGATTTTTGGTTTTAATCCTAGCTCCTTTGACTTCAGGAATATTGTATTCCAAGATGTTTGGTCCCTTAGTGTAGAAACTGCCTGATGTTTTTATCCTGATTGTGTTTCCAGAATATTCATTTGTTTATTCCTGATTATTTGCAAAATTTTCTCCTTGAACTTAGAACTCTGGAATTTGGCTATAATATTCCCAGGAGTTTTCTTGTTGGGATCTTTTTCAAGAGGTAATTGGTGAATTGTCATCGAATATGGATATAGTTTTAAGTTTGAAGTTTTTCAAATCACAAAAAGGAACAATATAATTTTAGAAATGTGAGGAATATTTCAGAAAGAATGATTTATATGTATTCACAGGAATCAGAAGAAATCTGGACAGATTACTTTTTACTACTAAATGAAATTTATTGAATTTTCTTAATGTGGACATATAGATCTAATTGTTTGCAAATGCAATCATTTGGTCAAACAGTTGTTGAGATTGACACATACTGGATTGTACAGAAGAACTTAAAGAATTTTGCTGATTTAAAAATCTAAGTAAACCGAAAGATATTTCTCAAGGGCAATGCCACAGAAGTCAGTGCTTATTTTTGCCTCTTTCAATTTTCTCTCCATTTCTTATTTCAACGATATCCACTCAAATAGAAACATGGGCCACTAGACCATACATAAGGAACTACATAAGGAACCTAGGAATCCACATGTTGACTTGGAAATCAGCACATTAAAGTTATATTTGACTTATTAAATTTCATTTCTTTTGTCAAATATTTCCCAATTGCATTTTAATGTGATTTGGGCTGTGCTTAATAGGCTTGTGAACTACATTTGGTGAAATTGTGACTTTGACACCGCTGCCTTAGAGGAAAGAATGTATGGCATTTTCATTATATTCATCTGCGACAACTGAGACAAAATGCAAATATACCTATAATTGGAAAGATGAATATAAACTAATTTGATTATACTTTTTTCATATTTAGATGCATCTTTATATTATTGATTTTGGTACTTCCTACACCAGTGTTAATATAAGCTATTTTAAACTTTCAAATCCTGGGGAATGGTTTTTCTTCTTCTTTGGAATAAATTCTCCATAAAATATTTCCACAACATTTTCTTTAGTTGTTATCTGATCTATTTTTTTAAATATTTCATTGATGCTAGTCAGCAAAACTATAGATTATGAATAAGTTTTATCCTTCAGTTAAACAGTACTTCTACAGGTCCTTCTGTTTTACAGACAATTTTTTGAAATGATGTTTATTTGTTTTTGCACCACTTTATTTTACAAGACATTATTTGCAATTTTGTAATTGACCCATACTCAAAACATATCCAACTATTGAGCTTTGGGTGAAACATTATTATTGTTCTAAAATTTTTCTGTCATTTTAATATTGTCAGAAAGAAAATGCTAGAGTTAATGATGGACTTCTGTTTGGGATGGGGGAAGGGAAGCAAAACATCTTGTCTTTACAGTAAAACAAAGCACAAAGAAAAAGTAGCTTATACAACTATGGGTAAAGGATTGTCAACTCAGAAAATAAATGACCACATGGTCCTAAATGTTTTGCAACTGCTGTTAACTCTAAATACACCAAAGAACTCACAGAGATTATCATAATCATAATTGAGTCTAATAAATTAATAAACGAACAAATAAATAAATAGATAGATAAATATATGGATAAATGAATGAATGAATGAATGAAAGAATGAAACCGAAGGCCTAATAGTGACCATAAGCAAAAAGATTTCTTTATTCCATTGGGGAAAGGAAACTCAACATATGTGTCAGGGCTTCTTCTTATATTAAGAGGACTAGTGGGCAAATCTCAATACATATAAAATGGCTATGGCAATGAACTATAGATCTGAGAAAGAAGGACAACAATCTCAATGAGATAAGTTTGATTCACAGCAGGACTTTGTTACCAGAACCTGGTTTCTGCAGGTACTTGTCTGAACTCAGTAATCATCTAGGACTGATGTGAAATAGTTTTAGGATTTTCTGTGATGAGTTCATCCAGAGCATGAGCACAAGTCATTGTTGTTGCACCAAGCTCAGGGAATAGCTTGCTTGCTGGGACTTTGTTCTGGAAAACAGAGTGTCTCCTAAGAGTAAAAAGATAGGTGTGACCTTGGAAAAGGAGTCCCGACTGAAATGTGACTATAAAAACTATTTAGGTTTCACAGGTTAACTGTATAGTATGTTAGTTTTATTTTTATGTTATTTTGATCCAAAGGTTCTTATGCCAGGTTCTTTCTCAGTTCATAATTCTGCCTGATCATGTTCTTGTCAGGCCACATGTATGCTCTTTTAACTCTAGGAACATACTTTAAGGCAAAGCATTAAAAAGTATGTCTAGATGAGGGAGACACAAAAAATTTCAAGTACTATATGAGAATCAAGAAGGAATCAAGACATTATCACCTTGAGAAGACCACAACTTAGAAGGAAAATGATTGCTGTCTTCTGATATTTGATATATGAAAGCAGTCTTAGTCTTCTTGGTTTCAGAGGGTAAAATGAAGATCACTGTAAGATGCTTACAAGAGAAAACATGTCACAATGGAAAGAAAAAATACTCCAAATGTTTAGGCTGTTTAAATATGAATGGGCTATCTCAAGATATGTTGAATCCTTTGCCATTTGTAAATAATGCGTATATGTATTTTGATAGGTATACATATTTACATGCATATACAGATAAATAATTTCATGGATATTTCTGGAAATCTATTTATCCAAATTTTGGGAATGGAATATATTTATGTACTTAGGGGATTGACAGTAGAGTATATGTATATGTGTATGTATGTGTGTATGTATGCGTGTATGTATGTATGCACACACATAAACATATACAAATTAACACAGAGCATTAGACTAAAATCTACACAAAAAAGTCATACCCAATTAATAATGAATAGAGAATGAAAGTCTATGATTAAAATGGTTTGGGAAATATTTCTTTTAAATATAAAGTATGAATTTTGTTTGAATTTGAAAGAATTCAGCCAAGAGGTAAAGATGAAGAAGGAAAATATTTTATGGGTATGGAAAATTTGGCCAAAATGCCCAGAGTTAAGGGGTATAATGCCTTTTTTCCAGGAACAGTAAGGGCATCAGTATCAATAGATCAAAATATATATGAAAGGAATGGAAAGCCTAAAGACTAAAAAAAATGTAAATGAAAATTGTGAAAGATTTTGAAGGTCATAGATAGGCTTTTTAAATTTAATATTTGAACTGCAATGGAGTTACTAGAGTTCATTGAATAATGTGTGATATGTTCAGATCTGCTCTTTAGAAAAATTACCTAGGTGGGTTAATGTAGGATTGACCAAAGTGGAGAGATTTATGCCAAGTAGACCATCAAACCGATATGCTACTATGGTGTGTTGAAATCTTATATCAGGATGATGGTAAAAACAACAACAACAAGGTAGAAAAGGTATATGCAAGAGATGCCAACAAAGTAAAATTGGTCAGCATTACAATGAATTAAGTATGAAGGTGTAATGCCATGCATGAGCAGCTTTCCAGGAGAATGCTACTGTGAACAGCTTTTAAAGTTCTCATTGCACAGTATATTGAACACTCTATTCCATAACAAATCAAAGCAAAAGAATCACAGTAAATCAAAGTACAGCATTCACAATGTTACAATTTATCACAGAAAATCAAAATATAGCATTCACTAAACTTATCACAGAAAATGGCTCAATAGATTTCACCACAGTGGTCACAAAGTTTGAACAAAATAAAGAAAAATCATTTAGTAACTTAACCATTCAATCTTTATTAAGGAGGTTTGCCTCCTCAAGGAAAACAAAGTACAATAGTCAAAGTTCTCTACTTGTGGGGCACAGTAAGGTAACTCAATTAGTCAGTCAGTTATCAATCAATAAGTACAATCATTTAGTCAATCAATCATTCAATCAACCCTGCAGTTAAATCATCTCTCATCATTCACTATGCAATCAGAAGAAAACACACAGACCTTCTACCCCTAGGTCACTAGTAAATTTACAATTTCTCAGTCAGTACACAGTATCCAAGTAATGTCTTCATTCATGCTTGACTCAGTGTAGTCTCTCAGATTCCCTGAATCCCCTTCCGTGGTCCCAGATCCTACCTGATTTCACCAAAATGTCACCTGGGTTCAAAGGCAGACAGCTCCCAGGGCCTTGTCTAGCTCCCTGTGCAGTTCTTACTCCACATTGGAGCTCACAGTGTCTAGTCCATCAAGACAAGGCTTAACAAAGCCACAAACAGGTTCATGCAAAAGCATCACAGTCATGCATCCTCAGTCTTTGGCAGCTCTGGCTGTCCCACAGAAATCCACAGCAACTTATTAGATGCTCTGGAATTCCCTGAGTTCTGACTGGTTCTTGGAAATCCTCAGCAGCTCTGGCTGGCCCATGAACACAGAATAAGTTTCAACTGGTTCCCAGAATCAAAATCACTCCATCCAGGTTTTCAGAATGAAAATTATTCTCCCTAGCCCGGGGAGGGGGTGGTCACCTTTCCTCTTTAGCATCCTTGGTTTTTCGTCAGCCTCCATGATCACAACAGCTTCTGCCTCCAAAGAGCTTTTTCAAAGAAGATCTGTGTCTCTGTCTCTAAATCACTTCACGTAAGTTCCCTAAATAAAATCATTCTCTCCAGGCTTTGTCATTCCTTTTCAGCCTTCTTGGCAGCAGTTGATCCTGCCTCCACACAGATTACTCCAAGAAGATGTATCTCTCCCTCTCTGGGTATTTTCTTATATAGAGTATTGTCCCTCCTTGTTTAGCCTCTTCCTGTTGCATCAGTAATGGGAGACAGGAGTTCATACCTTCTGTTTCTTAAACAGTTGATTAATCTGAAGTAGTTGCTAAGTATCTCTTAGCTTAGCAGTACAAAAGGAACTTCAAATCTCATTACTTTTACAAAAGGTTGATGGTAAAGGAGAACTGAATGGAACCAAACTTGGGAGACTGTGGGGATAATATTGATAATATTGATCTATAATGTAATGTGAAAAATTGGAAGCATGAAGTGATTGAGATTAAAAAAAAACATTTGAGAGGTGGAGATGATTATAACCTGGATCATAACATAACTACTATATAACCTGCATTACTAATATTTTCTCCATCACTTTCTTAATCATTCTTAAGTCTAATCTTAATGTTAATCTTTCTTAAGTCTAGAAAACCAATAAACAGCACATCAGGTCCTGATTTGAAGAATGAATGCTTGTAGTGACAATTTAACAGTCCCCACCACAGGAGCAGGATCTGCTACTTGGCATTATTGACCCTGAGCTAGTCACTTGAGCCCTTGGATCCTTACTTCTAAAACAGAAATGATAATATTTGTATTTTCAAGGTTGCTGGTAGAAAAGCCCTTTGTAAACCCTGTAGGGCTGTGAAAATGTGTTATTCGCAGAGCTAAAATGGCAGAAAGGAAGCAGTAACTTTTTCAGCTCCTTCAAGAATTCTGTCACTAAAAGCTAAAAAGTGAATTTGAATGGATTTAAGAGTGACAGAAGCCATTGAGAGATGGAGAGTGGCAGATTCCAAGCCCAGGAAAGTCCCTACACAGGTATGGGCAGGGAGAACATGGAGCACAAAGGAGCTGCACCAGCATGGATCTGAGAGAAGATTATGGGAGACTAAGAAGAACCCCCAGCCAGCAAGCAGACTCACCCACTGAGGGCGCGATTTGCAGCCTTATCACCAAAGGACAGAGTGTCATTGGAGCTGAGTAAGAGAAAACTCAGGGCCTGTAGCAGGAACAGCAGTATTTCCTGGGGCTACCAGCCATCAGCCTTGATGTTTAAAAATTCCATACCCAAATGTCCAGAAATAAAGATGGAGGAATAAAACCTACTTGCTCTGATCCCCCCCTACCTGACCCAGAAAAGTCTGGAGATAACTGCCCCACCCTGAGGAAAATCCTGAATTAGTGAAAATAGCCTCAGATTTGGGAGTCACTGAGGAATGGGGAAATGAAGCTGTACAAAGTCTAAGCCCAGGAGGGTGGAGCCAGCAAAAATTAACAACACAAACCCAGGTGTGTTGGCCAATCAGCAGACTGCAGTGCTGAAGCTTCCCTCATGCTACTGAGCCTGCAGGACCTGTAGCCCAGAGACACAGAAGTGGAAACTGGAAGGAGTCAGATGACCCTGCCCCCACAGGTTATTGTGTAAGGCTCAGGGGAACTCAGAGGAAACACTGAGAATCCGGGCCCTGGCCTTAGTCCAGACACTCAGTGGCTACAGCTCACAAAGGGAACAACCAAACATCTACCTCCCAGCCTGAGAAGCTCAATACTTCTGCACCCCAGAAGCAGAAAACCACTCTAAAAATCCAGGACACAGGCAATCACAATGGGGAAGAAGGAGCCTATGAAGGCTAGGTCCATCAAAACTTTTTATAATGAGCAAGAACAACCAAATTCAGAAGGCAACTTGGACTCTATACTCACACTGCAGACCACAGAAGGAAATGCGAATATTCCTCAAGCCCAAAAAGCATTCTTGGAGGACTTCAAGAGGCATTTAAAATGAAATTAGAGAGGGAGGAGATAAATTTAAATCTACAGTGTCCAAATTGGAAAAAATTCTCACTGAAGAAAACAAATCTTTAAAAAGTAAAATTGGAGGACTAGGTCAGGAGGTCCAAAATGTAACTGGAGAAAATACCTCCCAAAAATAAAAACTGAATACGTGGAAAAGGAGCTTCAAAAATTATTTGAGGAAAATAATTCACTAAAAATTTGAATCAGTCAAACTGAAGCTAAAGACTTGAGGATGCAGCAAGAGACAGTAAAACAAAATATAAAGATTGAAAAATTAGAAGAAAGTGCAAAATATCTCACTGGAAAAGCAACTGACCTGGAAAACAGATCCAGGAGAGACAACCTAAGAATTATCAGGCTACTAGAAAGACATAATGAAAAAAGCAGCCTGGACAGCATCCTCTGAGATATTGTCAAAGAAAACTGCCCTGAGCTTCTAGAAAAAGAAGTTAAAATATTTATTTAAAGAATTCATCAATATCCTGCTGAAAGTGATCCCAACCTGAAAACTCCAAGAAATATGGTTGCCACATTCCAGAGCTACAAGGTCAAGGATAAAATACTGAATGCAGCCAAAAAGAAACAATTCAAGTATCATAGAACTATAGTCAGGATTGCCCAGGACTTTGTAGTTGCTACATTAAAAGATCTGAGGGATTGAAATTGGATATATCATAAAGCAAAAGAGCTAGGACTGCAGCCAAGAATCAACTACCCAGCAAGATTGAGCATAATGTTTCACAAAAGGAGATGATCATTTAATGAAATAAAGGACTTCCAGACCTTCCTGATGAAATAGCCAGCACTCAGTGGAAATTTCGATCTCCATTTACAAGATCCAAGAAAGACACAAAAAGGTAACCAAGAAAAGCACACACTCACACATACACATACCCACAGATGATCACACATGCACATAACTTGAAACACAATAAGAGCAAACTGTTTACATCCCTATATGAGAAGCAAATACCTGTCAATTTTGAAGTGTGTATACTTATTGCAACTTTTAAAAGGGATGTACATTGATAGATAAAAAAAA
>JAQQSW010000647.1:15628-33473 GCA_028646575.1 Pseudocheirus occidentalis
ATATATATATATATATATATATATATATATATATATATATATATATATATATAAATTACAATGTGAAATAGTTCATTGGAAAAATAAGTGAAAGTGACCTGGAAGATAGATCTAGGAGGGATAATTTAAAAATTATTAGACTCTCTGAAAGCCATTATCAAAAAAGAGCCTAGACATCACCTTCCAAGAAATTCTCAAGGAAAAGTGTTGTGATATTCTTGAAAAACTCTTAAAATAGAAATGGAAAGAATTCATTGATCATTTCTTGAAAAAGATCTCCAAAAGAAAACTCCTAGGAATATTATAGCCAAATGCCAGAGTTCCCAGATCAAGAAGAAAATGTTACAAGGATTCATGAAGAAGCAATATTTTTATCATGGAAACACAATCAGAATAATACAATATCTAGAAGCTTCTACATTAAGGGGTCAAGTACTTGGAATATGATATTTTGGAGGTCAAAGGAGCAAGGTTTTAAATCGAGAATCACCTACCCAGTTAAACATTGTATAATACATCAGGAGAAAGTATGGGAATTGAATGAATAAAGGATTTTCAAGCATTCTTGATGAACAAAATAGAGATGAACAGAAAATTTGGCTTTCAAATACAAGAATCAAGAGGAGCATGAAAAGGTAAACCAGAAAGAGAAATCATGAGACTTGTTGAAATTGAATGTTTACATACATACATACACACATACACAATGCATGTATACATACATATGTGTATGTACACAAACATATGTATATATGTGCATGTGTATGTATGTGTGTATGTATGCATATATGTATGTATGCATGTATAGGCAGAGGGCACAGGTTGAGCTAAATATGAAGGGATGATATCTAAAAAATAAAATTAAAGGATGAGAGATGAATATGTTGCTGAAGGACAAAAGGAGAGACAGAATAGGGTAAATTATATCCGGTAAAAAAGACAAGAGAAAGCTGTTACAAAGAGCAGGGAGGTGAAAGGGAATGAGTGAACCTTACTCTGATTGGATTTAGATTAAGGAGGGAAAAACATAAATACTCAATTGGGTATCTTACTCTACAGGGAAGTAAGGGGGAGGGCCTGGACGATAGAGGGGAGGGCAGATTGGGGGAGGGGTCATTCAGAAGTAAACTCTTTTGAAAAGGGATAGGGTCAAAGAGAATACAGAATAAATGAAGAGCAGAATAAAATAGAGGGAAATATGGTTAGTCTTTCACCATATGAAATTATGAGAATATTTTGCATAACTACACATGTATAGTCTGCATTGAATTATTTGTCTTCACAAGAGGGGTAGGTGAAGAAGGAAGAAGAGAGAGAATCTGGAAGTTTTAAAGACAAACATCAAAATTATGTTTTTCACATGCAACCAAGAAATAAGATATACAGACAATGATGTATAAAAGAAATCCACCTTGTCGTACAAAAAAGTAAGGGGGAAGGTGAGAAGTGGGGGATGGATAGGGATAGAAGAGAAGGCAAACTGGAGGAAAGGGTTTATAATATGCTTGTCATCTGCGGGTGGGAGGTGGGGAATAGATAGGGAGAATATTTAGAACTCAAAGTCTTGTGTAAATGAATGTTGCAATCTAAAAACAAACAAATGAATGAGTGAATGCGTGGATAAATAGATGAATGAATGAATGAATGAATGAATGAATGAATGAATGAATGAATGAATGAATGAATGATTTCTAGGGGAGTAAAAAAAAAGATTCTCCATCACTGGACTTGGTAAATTTTCTGGCTATCTTTGATGGATGAAGATCTTTCCCTATTTATCTTTGCCTCCTGCTTTCATTCAAGCCCAATTCTACTCAGATTTTATGAGGAGTTTTTCTTAATCCTAGTGATTTTTCTTTACTGACTATCTAAAATTTATATATACATATATATTCACATTGCTTGGCATCAAATAGGTGCTTAATAAATGTTTGTTGACCTGTTACCCTGCCTCCCCAACCATGTTATTAGGAAATCTCATATACAATTTGAATATAAATAGCACCTATGTAGTTATTACAGTTATATTGGCATTGATTAAGTGCTCTAAGGACACTTTTAAATACTCTTGCTTTCCAATACTGATAGTAATAAGTTCTGGTTGTTGTTGTAGTGGTGGTTGTTTTTGTTGTTTGACATTCCTCACAATTCCAATAGAATCATAGTGTAGCAAATTGTGCTTGTATTCAATGCTTAACATTTTTCCCTCTCCTCCACTACATAGGATCACCTTAACAGAATATCTCCTCCTTAGTACTCTGAAAAATTTAATCAACTTCTTTGCCACCTTTTATTACCAACCTCTTTTTTTTATTACAAATTGTCTTCCTAATAACATCCTTCTAAATGGCAACAATCTTTCTGCTTCATTCCCTGCTCCATTTTAAATTCTTAATGCCTTCTCTGATCTCTTATGTGTGTTTATTCAATATATAATCCCCCTTCTTTAAAATAATTAGAATATTCTATTCAAAAGAGGGGAAAAGGACTCAGTAAAAGCAGGAATACTTAGTACTGAATGTTAAGAGCTACTTACGAGAAAATTCATATTTCAGAATGAGAAAGCATGATGGAGTATATTTCAGTAAAATATTAGAAATCAAATTTATTGTCTTTAGAATTTATTAGAGTAATGCTAGAAGACTTTATCTATTTATATATCTGTGGGAATTATATCTGTGCAGTGAAGAGAATTTGCAATTCTTTTTTTACAATGGCAATAATAATCACATGCTTTAAGGACAGAGAAACCAATGGAGAGCTCTCTATTTGCATTTCATTCCCACCAAAAAGGAGAGACCATTTGATAGAGTTCTCTTGCAATTCCATGAAATCAAAAGGGCCTTCCCCCTCCCCTGTGGGGGGGCCATAAGGGGAGACGCGTGCTTGATTAAAACCCTGCCCTCTCACTTACCCTTTCCCATGGTAAGTCTTCGGTCGTCACCGGCCTCCAAGGAGGAATAACCAGACAGAGCACCCGAGGTGAAAAGAGGTGGTGTTTATTCGGTTGCGATCACATCCCGGAACACCCAACCCACACCAAGCACTCGCTTATAAACTCTAAGCCCCTCCCTGCTAACTTCCCTAGCCCAATCACATAGCAGCATCCACAGCATTCCCTTAAAAGGCAAAACCTACCCAATCTAACTTTCCTCAATTACCTAACACCATTTTACACAATTAATACAGCTAAACTCAGCTAGGTGCCCCTCCCCCGCCCCTCACACTCCCCTTTGATTGTCTCTTTTTAGCAACATCTCTGGTCTTTTCTGAAATCAGATTATTTAAATTTTCTATCTGGCAGTCTGATAGTTTGGGTCTTATTTAAATAAGTTTTTGTTCTCAGCATATAATTGTGATTAATGCGTTGTGATTATACTTTTTAAAATTTCTTCTGGTTTTAATATGATTTCATCTAGCTCACTTTCTATTTTTGTTCATTTCATTTACTCCTATCCTCTTTAAATTTGATTAGCTGTATGGTTTTTCAAGTATATTGATCATTTAAAAGTGTTGTATACACACACACACAAACTCATATATGTATAGATATATGCATATATACATATATTCACATGCACACACATAAAATATACACAGACACATAAATATATATGAACACATGCGCGCATGCGTGTGTGTGTGTGTGTTGTCCTCTCTTATCAGTCAGGTAAATTTCCCTCTTTTTCATTTCAGATATCCTTCTACTGTTTTTTAAACTTTACAAAAAAAAATCTTTCCCTGTCTTCATTATTTATATTCTTATTCTTTTTATTTTAGATCTCATTTCTCTGATTCATGTTCCCTACACTCATCCAGGCTCTCTTTTTTTCTTTATTTTTCATGTAATCACAAGTTCCAATGTATCCATTCTAATTTTTGTCCTCTAGGTACTGTCACTATCTTTTAGAGTGTCCCTCATAGATGCCCTTTTTGCATTGTGCTTCATTCTCAGAACAATACTAATCATTGCACATATTGAATAGGACACTTCCTCATAGTAGGTTACCTCCCTACCTTGCCCCCTCACAGTAATCTATAACTGATATTTTTGACCTTCTCTCTACATTTCCCTAGAAATTTCTTTCTTTGGGTCCATCTTCTACCTCTTCTCCAGGTGACGTTTGCTGCCTGAGACCTCAAATCCCTTTGCTCTCAGGAGTAGTAGGAGTTTTAGGCACCAAATCTCCCAGACCTCTAGTCTAAATTCCTAATCTCCTTTAACCATGAGGTCATTCATCTCTACATCTCTCCCACACTCCAAAATAATGTTATTTTTCCATCTTCTATTTCAGTCTTTCCCCTCATCCTCTTTACTTACATCCCTGTAAGCTCTTTACTTTCTGATACCTTTCCTTCCTTTGACCTCAAAACATTACTCACTCCTCTTTATTTCCCCATTTTCTTCCATTTTATATGTGCTCTCCTATTTGTTTTTTTTAATCACACCAAAACTTTAGTTTAAATTTTGGCAGTTCTATCCATAATGACCCCAGTTTACCTTTACACTGTTATCTCTTCTGGATTTCCACCTTCACCTCTGTCTCTTTATGTAGTCTCTTACTTCTCTGTCTGTCTCTGTCTCTATCTCTGTCTCTCTCTTTGTGCCTGTCTGTCTCTGTCTCTCTCCCATTTCATTTTAGTGCTGTTACAGTTCTTGCCTGCTACATTTATTCCCTCCTCCTGCATTTCTATTATTTTGGCTGTTCAAGTTTTATTTCTGATTTTTTCTAAAACATTTCTAACTTTTTTTTATTATTAAGGTTCATCTCTTGTCCATTATAGTTTGACTTAGATGTATATGGTAGGTCAATCTGTGCAGCATCTTGAGCTCTGATACGCTTAGCAACATATTACTTCATCCTCTCCTCATTATTTCTGGTGGTTTAAGAATGGTTTCATATTAGTTGAGTGCATTGGTTCCTTTCTATTTGATTTTTCCTAATGGTTTACAGAATTTGCCATTTCTCTATTGAATTTTAAAATTTAAAGACTATTTGATTAGGAGTATGTAGACTTGTATTCCACCCCACTCTCCAACCTACTTACCAAGTATATAGATCATGAGCATATATTTTAATACTGTTACTATTTGCTTATCTTCTGTGTTCTGCACCAACATGTATTTTCATTCCTGATCCATTTTTCTACTTCTGTTTCTTTGGTGAAGTTTGTCATTACAGATTCTAGTTTTTCCTATTCTGATGTTTAATTTTGATGGGTAGTTCACAGATTTTGTTCTCACATTTCTCATTTCTCTCTTTAACCACTTGGGAACATTGTGATCTGGTTCTATATTCTAAAATTCTTCAGGGTCCTTTTTCTCATCAAGTGTTGCATCATTTTTGTTTTGCAGTATTTATTAACAGATGACTGGACCTACTTTGCAGATTTAGATGACATATTTCTTTCTGAGGGCAGTATTGTCTCCTTTTGTTTTTTTCTGTTTATGTTCAAGGCCTTTGAATTTTCTTCCTATTGAAATCTTTGGTAATTTCATTTTTCCTTCTCATTTTCCTTGTCACTAACTTTTTGACTGCCTCGTCTCTGATTGTGGTTTTCTTTGGAGTGGAGCCCAAAGCAACTCAACTTCTTTCTGTAGCAACAACACAATATTCACAGCATCTACAACACTTATAAATATGATGGCCTAATCTTGAATTGCAAAATATAACAGACTCTCCACATGAAAGACAGACCCCAAACATTTGTTGAAACACCAGAAAGCTGAATCTTAACACCAGACAGCCAAAATAATAGTAACAACAAAGAAATTTATACATTATACCAATGCAAGGAGGGGTACCACCATCCCCATGCCTTCCCCTGCTAGGACTATCACAAAAATATACACAGAAAACTGTCTGCTTCCTCTCTCTCTCAGTTCTTATTGCTCTGATAATCTTCCTCTGGGATCTGTTCCACCTTTCTTGTTCTACCCTTCTTGTTCCATCTATTAAGCAAGCATCTCCCAGTACAAGCTCATGTAACTCAGGCTTCCAAGATGTGACTCAAGCAGGTCATGTGGGCCTATTAATATATGAGAAAACTCCATTAAATAAAAATACCTTAACAATACATCTTCCACACTGTTTAATTCACAGTTTGCCAACCTAGGTCTCTGGCCTTACTGACATTTGCCTAGTGAAAACTGGCCCCAGCTAGATCTCATTTTTTCTGTCAGGCTTTGCAGAATGCTACACAGCTCCTACACATTCACAGCATCCTGCTTTGGTGGCCTCTTCTGTTCCTTCTATCCCTTAATTCTTCACCCACTACTGGCAGTTTAGTGCTTTGCTGATCTGGTGCTACATGTTGCCCACCCTAGATTCACGCTATATTGGTACTACAGGATTGTTTGTACAGGCAGTCTTTGGCTTTGATAGAACAATAGTTATGTTGCTGTCTGTTACAACCAAAGCAAATATTTATACCCTACATCTCAGGAGTTCTTGGGCACTGAGAAGCTGAAGATATTGATATGGAGGTGGGTTTTGCTCTAACTTGTGATATATCCTTTGAGCCTCTAGTGTAGTTTTCCCATTTATCTAGGATAAAAGAGGATTGGAGAGGGTTGTAGAATGATTTCAGTAAAGAGCTCTTCTCTTTTTTTAACTTTATTTTGACTTTTTAATGTCCTAGACTATGCAGTCAACTGAATTTGCTTTATCTTTAGCACATAACTTCTCTTATGGAAAGATTCTAGAGGTCATGGTGATCAGAAAAAAATATATAGTCCTCCATTTTATTGCTTATGTGACTCAGAAGAACTTGGTTAATTTATTTCCTCCCGACTAGTATCCCTTTATTCTTTTTACATAAACAGGGGGTTCATAATACATTCAGATTGAGAGACACGTATAAATATACATGATATGGATATAGTGCCTAATATAGTTAATAAATCTCTGGATTTTATTTTAGATATATAGATGTTGGTATAGATATTGGCACTGACAATGCTACTGATATAGATAGATATAGAAATAGAGATATAGATATTTCACAACAAGGAAGATTCAGGGTTCTAGTTCAATTTCCAATGGAAAGTGGTAATTTAATTGTTGACACCTCCCTAAGAGGTTATGTTGCAAAAAGGTTGCAGATTTGAGATAGCAGAAAGAATTTAATTAATTGAGAGGTCCCTATATCAATGGAATTACCAGCCTAGTCCCGAAGATTTGTGTAAGTAATTTAAAAATACAGTCTGACTTAATTTTAATGCAAATTCCTAGAGCACAGTTACTATGTCATTTGGTCAATCCTTCTCCATGTGGCCTTGATTGTATACCTTTCTGGGTTTTGTTGCAGAATGCAATTTTAGTTATTCCTTTTATTTCTCTAATGTTTGAACCATTCTCCTTTAATTTTTCTTTTCCTAATTCCTTCAAACATATCCTCCATTTTGAAAACATCAAAAATCTTCATTATTCATTAGAAACCACCATTCCCTGATACTGTCATGTTATTGATCTGATTCTTTTGTTAGTCAACTACATAGAAGGAAGGATCCATGCTTAATTCTTCCATCTTCATCTCTCATAATACTCCATAATGCATTACAATGTGATATCTGAGGCAGTTTCTAGTATTAAAGCACATTTAGGCATCAGATTCCAAAGATTGGTTTGAAGTCTGATTTTACCGTATATTACCTGTGTTCCTCCTTTTGGGGGCTCAGTTTATAGACTGTAAAGTGAATTTTTTGGATTTAATGACATTTTGATTTTTAATAAATTTTTATATTTACCAACTGCATGGGGAAAAAAAACTATGTTTAATTTTTTTTTAAATTTTGAGTTCCATATTCTTTCCCTTCCTCCCCACCTCTATTGCCTCCCTGAGATGGTAGGTAATTTTATATGTTATACATGTTCAGTCATACAAAACATATTTCTATATTAGTTATATCATGAATGAAACACAGACCAAAATAACAACAAAAGGGAAAGATATATTTCAAACTGCCTTCAAATTAATTCCAGCAGTTCCCTCCCATGCTGTAGAGGTAAATATTATTTTTCATCATGTGTCCTTTGGAATTTTCTTGGATTATCCTATTGTTGAAAACAGAAAGTAATTCACAATTGAATAGCATTCATTGTTGCTGTTATTGTGTGCTCACTTCACTGTGTTCCATGCTCACCTCAATGAGGCTAACATTTCCTGCTGACATTTTAATTTGTATTCAGGTAGAAAAATTGTTTTACACCATCTTTTTATTGGTTTTGCCATTCCATAATTCATTTGGGGGCATTATTTGGGAGAGCTCAGATAACACCCCAATTTATTTTAACCATCTTGGCTTTGCTCTATGAATCAATGAATTCTAACATCCATTTGGGGCTCTAAATTTATTAAATTATGCTTTTTTTTGAGGCAGTTGGGGTTAAGTGACTTGCCCAAGGTCACACGGCTAGTTTTTGTGTTAAGTGTCTGAGGCCGGATTTGAACTCAGGTCCTCCTGACTCCAGGGCCAGTGCTCTATTCACTGCGCCACCTAGCCGCCCCAATTTATTGAATTATGAACAATGTTTGTTAGAATTCCAAATCTAATGGTCCTTCTTCTTCTTTAAAAAAGAATTGTTGCATTTGATATTATTGACCACCATTTTCTACTACTTTTTCTCTTTTCTAAATACTATTTTATTTTACACTATTCACTTTTTGTTTCTCACACCTGTTGTGAGAAACATTCACTATCATTTTTACTCTGCCTCCTTAACTGGTTTGTCATTCACATCAAGCAACTCCACTAGAGTACCTATTTTTCCCTTTTGTTGTTATTTTGTTCTGTGTTTTAATTCATGATATAACTAATATAGAAGCATGCTTTGTATGACTGAACATTTATAACATAAAATTACTTACCATCTCCACTAATGATGTCATAGGTTTAAAAGGAGCTAAGTCTTAACTCCCATGAACTTCAGTCCCATATACCACATTTCAAATGGGAATTTAAAAATGTAGTCCTGCAAACATCTCAAATTCAAAATGGTTAAAAGTTGTTATCTCCACCCTCCAAAAGAAAAAGTTTCAGTCTTCCAAATTTACCACCAAAATAACTTCCATTAATATCTTGGGAGTTTCTAACCCAAGAGTATCCTTGATGTTTCATTGTCTTTCTTCTCCTTGCTTTTTGTTTCCCAATATAGTTTTTTTTATGCACTGAGATTTTTTTCCAGACAAAAGCCCCTTGATTAATATCTGTGTTTAACCAAATAAAAAAGTAGAAAAATACAGTACATTTGAGAAAGCATAGATTCATAGAAACTCAACAATTATTACCCAAATTCTTCATCACATATCTTTATCCAAACAAATTACAATTGGCTTAGATAGGCACTCACCTTTACAAGAATAAGATATATGAAAGAAAAAAAATGCTAGATATGATATCAAGAAACATCTATGAGTATATTTTTGTTACACTATGTGTAGTGTGGGAGGTGACAAAATAAACAAACTAGATTTTAAAATGCAGCCCTGCGACACAAGTTACTTTAAAATTTGTTTTGCTTTTAGAAATCTATGCCTTTTTTCAATTTAGCTAATTGGAATTAAGTATCCTATTATGACAGCACTTCTTTGAAATGGGATTTTTGAATGTCAAGAATGAAAAGTGCTGCCCAAATGAGCTGATGTGTTATTAAAAGCAGGAGGTCTCAAGAAATTAGACCAAATGATGCTATAACACAGAATGTCTTAGGATTTGCCTTTATAAAATAAGGAACCTAAAATGAGACTGGATTTATTCAGTTTCACTATTTTAAGTAAAAAATGGTTTAAAATATAACAATTGGTGCTACATAAGAAAATCACCTCGCTTTCTATTGTAAAGTGGGGGAAAAACAACCTCTTTCGAGGTTAAAATGACAGCAAAATATAAATGTATTCAAGAACTATTCCAATAAATAATAAATTGACCATAATAATTCCCATAAATGAGAAAATAAAAATACAGCTACCATCAATTGCATATGTTAGAGTGTGTTTCTGTTCTAGCTCTAGAATTTTAATTGTGCACCACCTGTTCCTTTTGCCAAATTATACTAAGATTTTATGTCATGTTTGATTACCAGTAATCACATATATCTTCAGACCAACTTGGATATTATGATTACCATAATCCAACTTGCTTTAGAGTACTCAAGTTGCAAGTTGAGGCCTTTAGTAAAAATGTAATTTGAATTTGAATGTTGAAATGATTGAATTGTGCAGGCTGGTAATGTGCTTTCAGTTTATAACCCGTTCATCTCTCTCAGAAAAAATCATCCAATCCAAGACTCAGTTTTATAATTATGGATGTTACCTGAGTTTACATGATTTATTGATATTTGTCAAATAAGTCTAAAATATGTGATCTTTATTAGTTCATTATAACATATCCTCTTTTTCTTGTAAGGATTTACTTCTGCATGTCACAATGAAAAAAACATCTATTCATTAAAGAAATATTGGTACATTTACTCTACATTATGCCATAGAAGAATTTGGAAGAATTCCACCTCTTATGTATGACATTAGGTTTTTCTATTACAAGATCAACCTGTAGGATTTATCTGATGAACTGAGTCATAAGCATAATGACAGTCTCTTTTCCTTGGTGGAGGTAGTTCTGAAAACAGGGAGGTCTTTGATGAAATCACAACCTACTTAGATCTAAGGTTGTATAGGTTCAAGTGAAGTTTGTTTAGGAGAAGCAGCCATTGTGACACATGAGAAAGAACATAAGATTTGGAATCAAAGGATTCAAATTATCTCTTTACCTCTCTGCTATAAGAGTTTATGAACTTAAGGAAATATCTTTTCTCTCTGAGGCTCAGGAAAGTTATTGGTCAGTGGAAGAGGCAGAAGATTTGGATTTGGAGTTCATTAGTTCAAATTCAGACCCTGAATTACTCTGAGTGTTACTTGGAGGCAAATCAATTCTCTTTTGTAGTCTTAATTTATGACAGTTATAAAATTTGAAGACTGGCCTTGTGACTTTGGATGTAAAAATATATAGAGTAAACCAAGTGAGGTTCATTCTCTAAGTCTCTTCTCTTTTATTCTATCTCTTTTGCTTGTCATGTGATCCATATAGGTCCCTTAAACTAAGCTTGGAAGTTTGTTGCTACTGGAACCTCTCTGAGCCAGCATTATGACAACTCTGAGCTGAGGCTATCTCAGCTTATGTAACTGGATTATATTCCATAGTGAGTCACAGTATAGTCATTATTCCTGAACAAAAGTCTAAAAGGAATGAAATAAATTATCTAGACACATGCAGAGGAAAAAAAGCAACACGAATTTTTCAAAGTTCAAACACAATCTACAAAAAATAATGCGTTCAATAAAAATTAATCTAACAATCAATCAATAAGAATTAATTCCCTGCTATCTCTGTGTTAGACACTATATGGTTACAATGAATGCATATCTGCTAGGCACTATGGAATCAATGAAGATATAAAGACAGAAATGAAATTGTTCTTTCCCTGAAGTAGATTGAAAGATATCAAGACAATATGAAACAGAATTTTAACTATAAACATTACAGTCAATGCAAGATAATGGGTTTCAGGTGGACATCCTGGAAGCTGGTAATATCAGGAAAAGCCTCAAGTAACTGATAATACTTGAGTTGGTCATTGAAAGGAGATAGTGATTCAAGGAGAGGGTTGAACAGTAGTGTTTTCTTTTTTTTTAGTAGTGTTTCCTTGGCATGAGGGACATAGTGTGCAAAAGAATTGAGGCTGAAATGGAATCTGGAGTGTCATAGGTGATGAACAATAAGGTAGGACAAATTGACTAGCAATAATAATAGTGTTTATATAAAACCTACAATGTATTAGGGTACTATGATTTATGAAGGCACAAGTGTTTTACATTTTCTCATTTAAACCTCACAGTAACCTTACAAGGTAGGTGGTAAGTTCATATATTATAAATGTATATTTTGCTAATTAATATTGCTACAAGACTGATCATTCTTTAGTTAAGATTTTTTTTACTACTTAACACAAAAATAGTAACTATCCAAACCACTGTGGGAGATGCTAACGTGAATAAAACCCAGTCTTAACATCAATGATTCTATGACTTAAAACATGTACAGAGATATCTACAATAAAATACCACATATCCACAAGTATCAGGATAAAGTTACAAAGTATTGGGCGATTTTAAGCATGAATTGAGAATTCAAAGTTAGACTTAAAGGTCTTAAGCACCTAAAATATTAGCAGGCACTGATTCAATAATAAGCAGCATATAGTTTATAATTGGCAATTATTTTTTCCTCCAATGAAGTGTTATTTTTAGGAAGATTTTTTTCTCTTATTGACCCAATTGCATCATGTCCCAATTCTGATTTTCTGTTTCCTGCTGTGTCTTCTCACAGCTTAAAATGGCATTTTGGTGAGCTAAAGTTAAGGGAAACAGTGCACTACATGCAGTAGTATGTTTTATTGATCTAGCCAGATGGCAGATGATAATGACTCATTGAAAAAATGTTAAAGGCCAATTAATGACTAAGAGAGAACTATTAGAAGTCATTTAAACAATTAAATATATATTTATATAATATGAAGGCTTGCTTTTAATAGACTTCCTGTCATGTGTGTGTGTGTGTGTGCGTGTGTGTGTGTGTGTGAAACTATGTGATCTGAATCATTTATACTAATAGTCCTTAAAAATTTATGCAAAGAAAAGCAAGAACTTACAAATACAGTGCATACTATGGCATGCCTAAAATTTTGTGCCTTTTTATGATTCTCAAAAATGGTTGATCATTTAAAAATATAATCATTCATAGAAAATGTTTTTGTTATTTATGAATCATTGAGCATATAGTTATCTCAACTGTATTATTAAAAATCTGCAGATTTGTCAAATTACACATTTTCAACAAGCTCACTTATATACACCTGCCCTTTCTATTCACATATTTCTTTGTTTTAGGGTCAGCTAGGTAATGTACTGGACAGAGAACTAGTCCTGGACTCAGAAAGAACATTGTTCACATCTAATATCAGACAATTTGTAGTATTATGACACTTGGCAAGTTACTTGAGTTCTGATTGCCTTATTATCCTCAATTGTAAAAAGGGAACAATAAATTACACCTACCTTTTAATTTTTTTGTGAGGAGCAAATGAGATATTAAAAAAACCCAATAATATTGGGTACAAGGTATTTAAAATTATCCTTTTCTCTTCTTTGTTATGTTATTTTCCACATTATTAATATCACATGTCATGTTCATAATTGCTTAGTAAATGAAGAACCAGAGACATCATAGTACCCTTAAAAAAAAAACTCAGTTTGTGGTCAGAGGACTTGGGTTCAAACAACATTTTTAACATCTACTACTTGTCTTAAATTAGATTTTAGTTGACATTACTACATCTCAGTTTATTTATGTGGAAAATGAGGGATTTGATCATACACTTTCTGAGGCCCTTTTCAATTCTCCATGTAGAATCTTATAATATTCTCCGATTTCAAAAAGAGATATTCCTTATAAAGTCCAGATATAAATTCTACCAATACTGGTACATTTTCTGAGTATCACAGAATTTTAGTTTTTTTAAAGGTATAATTTAAATGGCATTTGGGTCCTGGCTCCTCATATGACAAACTATGGTAGAATATTGTGGTTCTATCATGAAATTTCTCTGGCTAATGTTTTCACACAAGCAAACCCTGAGACTGTCAGAATATAGCAAATTCTATTCATCCCAAGCATTTCTCAACTTTCCTAGAAGTCAACCAGGTAACAAAACATTAAATGATGAATAATTTCTCTTCTAATCTAATTCTTTGAAAGAAGACCTTGAGATGTGCTTCTTCCCTCATAGCTTTCTTTACCAGTTATTTGAGACTCCTCACATTATCTAGCTTCCCTTCAACCACATTTAAATTAATCAGCAACTCAATTACCTGGATATTCATCAGAAGAGGCATAGGAGAGCATCATGGTTTAGAGTCATACTTTTATTTTCACTTAGTTATGTAGTTTATCTCTGTTTGGACTACATGGGTTATTATTTAGAGTTGTTTCCAACATCAAATACTCCAATAATTAAGAAGCACATAGTGAGAAAGCTGGATGTCTATTCTCATACTACCTTATCCAGTATGAGGAACTATGTATGCCCCATAGGTGTGACTCCCAAAGTGGATGCAATATCATTGAATCACCAGAAGATTCTGAGCAAGGTGAGAGTTTCCTCTCCTCAGCTGCTCAGACATGTATATATTCTCTTGTTGCTTACCAGTGTGTATCTTCACGTAGGCTTTCTCTGTGTATGCCTATCTGTGCTTCCTGTCTTCACATATTGCTTCTATGTGTTTCCCTTAACAATAATTTCCTGGTCATAATTCCTTGAAGAACATTGATAATGCAGTAAGTATATATTGACACAGGGTAATGAAGAACTGAGCTGAAACTTTACCTCAGACACATTAACTATACAATATTAGTTAAGTTACAATTTTTTCACCTTACTTTTCTCATTTATTTATCATATTGTAATACAGAATTTAAAAAGCACATATACATATTGGTAAAAAAAGAAAGACATTGCTACCATTAAGTCTGAAATACTGATATCATAATACATTGTGGTCAGTTTCAGAAGTATTGAGAAAATGTTTATTACTACTTTTCTTACTATTATGAAGTATTTTCCTTTTAAATTGTGGTCAGTTTTGTACCTCACAATCAGAAATATTTAATTAAGATTTGTGTAAATCTAACTTTTTCTCCAGGTTATGGTAGGTAATTAATAATGAATTGTTACTTGATTTTAACTAAACTGCAATTGTTACATCAGACAATGAGGCAAGATAAAAATATCTTACATATACTAAAGTTGAGAATTCTCTTATCTGACAAATCTTCCAATTCTTACAAAGTCATTTTGACCAATGGCTCTGCCCACCAGAAATTTAGGAGATGTGAAATTTTATGAAGTAAGATGATACTTTCATATATTTTCCTCATCCCTTACAATATTCAAATTTTTCCTGTTTTTGTTCCATCACTCCCCATAAAAAAACTGTTCAATTTAATTAAGTCAATAAATAGATGCTAAGTCTCTTGTGTGCAAGAATTTTTGCTTGGCGCTAGGGATACATTGACAAGGAATATAAATTTCCTGAAGGGCTTATATTTTCTTTTGGAGGTGTAAAATAGATAGATGATAGATAGGTAGATAGATAGATAGATAGATAGATAGATAGATAGATAGATAGATAGATAGATAGATGGATACACATACACATACACATACACATACACATAGATAAACAAATATAAGGTAATTTGGGGGAGAATTCCAGAACTTTGTGTAGAGAAGCAGGAGAGGAAATGAATTTTCTTCCATCCATAAAGTTCTGTGGAAGTTAAATCATCTGAGAAGACCTTGCAATTTTAAGGTAAGAGGCAAAGAAATAGGATTTGAGAAAGACATGGGTGGGTGGGATCTCAGGCAGGGGAACTCAATAAAGCTTATTTTTCATTTCTGGGAAGTGAGTGGAACAATTAGCATTAATTCTTCATCTATCTTTTTTTTTCTTTCAGTACAGTCAGGCCAAATGGTTGGTAAGTTTCACCTGCACAAGTCATCTCAATTGCTCAACTCATTTTGCCTATGCTTTCCAGTAATAGCAATGAGATTTGAAGATCTTCCTTGCTCCTCGTATTTGCAAGCAAACAGGCAATTAGTACCTTGTTTCAATTTTTCTAAGCAATAAAACCTTATTTCAGCTATTTAGTTTACACAGAAGTGTTTAACACATTGTTTCAACTATTTTACTACTTAGCAGCTTGTTTCAGTTCATGATTGTATCAAGTATTAAGAGGCAGAACTTGTGAATCACACAGTGGGATGAAGTTGCTGATGTAATAGGAAGGGGTAGAATAGGGAGGAGCTAATACAAAAAATAAGGAAAAGCCCAAGCTAGAGAGCTGGAACTGTTGGAAGCACACAGCAAGGAGGGTGTTCTGCTACTGCTGGAGAGATAGAAGAATTGAGAACAGAATTAAGAACTGAGAACTAAACTAAGAACTGAGAAGAACTGAGAAGTGAGAAGAGAATTGAAAACTGAGAACTTCTGGGAGCAAGGAGCATGGAAGCTGAAGAGCTATGAATTGAGAGCAGAATTGAGAACTAAGAACCTAGAAGAGAATTAAGAAGAACTTGGAGGAAGCATGGGTGTAGTGCCAGTACTTTGTTTTCAGGTTGCTTTATCAGATTTGTCTGCTGAAAGAGGATGTTGTGGTTGTTCCAGAACCCCTGGGACCTTACTGCTGGTTCAGAAGCCCTGAAAGAGGATTTTCTTGTTGTATGCTTACAAAAATCCTGGAGGAGGTGTTTACTGTTTTCAGAGGTCCTGGCAGTATACTGATAATTTTTGTTGATTTCTCAGAAGTTATTGTTGGGTGGATGTTGATTTCACAGGTAGAAAGTGCATTGATGAGGATGCCAGCGATGTGGATGACTGTTATTGTGGTTTTGTTAAGTTTTGTCTTCCCAGGAACAGAAACTGTGTAAGACTTGAGGTGGATTAGACACTATGAGCTTCAATATAGAAAACCAACTGTACAAGGATCTGGGCAAAGAATTGATAGTCATCTGCCTTTGAACATGGGTGACAATTGAATAGATTCAGGCAGGAGCTGGGACCATGGAAGAGGAACCATGGAATCTGAGAGCCTGCCTTGAGTTACAATGAAAAGACCTCTTCTTGGCTGTTTAATGCAAACTGAGATGATCATGATTTACTTTGGCCTCAGGGTGAAGTACTTCATACTCCATATCCTTTACCTTGTAGGGATGATTGAATTAATGATGATTGGAAAATAATCTCCAATTAGGATGAAATAAGACTTTGCCTGGATACTGTGTATTGACTGAGAGATTAAGACAATGTGATCAAGGGATGGAGTACCTTGATCATTGCACTTTTCATCTCTTATGGAGGCCTTGCCCTCTTAAGGATGATTGAAATAAGGACTTATTAAATGATTGAGTTACTAAATGAATGTTATCTTTTGCTCAAAACTATGTGATCACTTTGGTGAAAACTATCTGACCATTTTAGTGATAAGTTGTGAAGTTATAACATTGTGAATGCTGTACTTTGAGTTCTGTGAATGTTTTGCTTTAATTTATTACTGAATAAATAGAAAGTTTACTATACTATGTAATCAGAACTTTGAAGCTGTACACAGCAGCAGTCCTTTGGAAAGTAGTTCATGCTTGGCTTTATATTCCCCCATCCCCACCTTGGATAGCGAGTATTTTCTCCCTGAGCATTATAGTTCTTTGCATTTATTTTGATGTATGGAGCTCCTTCTTACTGTGATTTTGCTTGTTAAAAATAAATACAGTCGAGGGGGCGGATCCAAGATGGCGGTAGAAGCAGCGAAGGACCACAGCTCCCACACAAACACACTGAAAAACTCATAAAATGGGACGCTAAACAGATTTTCAAGCTCCAAAACTCTCCACAACACAGAAAATACATCTGTTGCTACAGGCAGCACAGCAGGTGGGGCTCTTCACAGCAGTCGGGAACCGCAGCCAAAACCCAGCCGGCTCAGGCCCTGGGGCATTGAGCAGGGAACCGCGGCTATGGGAGAGCTGATCGGCTGCACTGGAGGCAGAGTTACCACATTTATCAGGCCAGAAGACAAAAAGGCTAAAAGAAAGGTCAATGGATTTTGCTAACTGGGGAGGAGAAGAGCGGGTCTGGCCAAACTGCTCCCAGGGCAAGGAGGCAGCGGGAGGCGGCTGTTGCAACAGGAACGGCTGAGAGCCACATCGGCTTCCACTGGGCTGCTTCAGAG
>JAQQSW010000648.1:0-32915 GCA_028646575.1 Pseudocheirus occidentalis
TAGATAGGTAGGTAGATAGGTAGGTAGATAGGTAGGTAGATAGGTAGGTAGATAGGTAGGTAGATAGGTAGATGGATGGATAGATAGATAGATAGATAGATAGGTGGATGGATGGATGGATGGATGGATGGATGGATGGGTGGATGGGTGGATGGGTGGATGGGTGGATGGGTGGATGGGTGGATGGGTGGATGGATGGATGGATGGATGGATGGATAGATGGATAGATGGATAGATGGATAGATGGACAGGTAGATAGATAGATAGATATAGATGACGATGATGATGATGATGATGATGATGAGAGAAGGATGACAGAGATGGAGACAGAGAGGGAGAGGGATGATATACATATACATATGCACGTTGTATATGTATGTATATGTATGTGCAGCTTTCATTTTACTGTACCCAACCAAGTGACTTGAAGGAACAAGGATAGGCAACCAAGACCTAATACTCTGGCCTTTAATCACAAATGCCACCCTATAGAGACTGAGCATTACAATTCTTCCACCATTCATTATTACTTCTCTGGCTAACTCTCTTTGTATTAATTAATCACACTATTCAGGAATAAATTATCCCTAACCCAGGCTTCCAGGTCTCTCATTTCCATCCTCTTTAACCCTACCTCACTTATGTTCTGCTCCAACTCTGCCCCTTCCTTCCAATGGATCCTTTGGAATTCGCATGCCACAATGAACAAACTTCCCTTCCTTCTGGATTCCTCACTCTCATACTTCTTCCCTCTATTCCTCTCATTAGACAGAGCATCATACTCTAAAAACATTGGTATCAAACTCAAATAGGAACAGGGGGTCACTAATCTGTACATAATGATACCTGCAGACTGCAAATTTACTTAGTTTTAAAATGTAGTATTATCTATGTTTTATTGAATTTTTATTTATTTTGTTCAATATTTCCTAATTACATTTTAATCTGGTTCAGGCACACTTGGGAGTGTTGTGGGTCACACTCATCCTGAGGGCCACGTGTTTAACACCTCTGTTCTAGAGGATTGCTTGTACCTCCACTCCATCCCTAACCTACTTACTAGTGGTAGAAGGAAAGCTGATTATTCCTTGCTCCATGTACCACTTCCAGATTTTCTCTTCATTTCCATCACTCAGGAGCCTCTCCTCCTTGGCAGTTTATTCATTAAAACTTTTCATCCTATAAGACTATAGTACTTATTGTCTAACAGTCCCAGGTTATTCTTCCTTCTTTCTCCAAGAATTCAACATCAAGTTTGCTGTCTTCCTCTTCTCCTACCCCTATTCTATACCCCTCTCATTTCTCACAAGGTCACATTATTTTGATATTTTCTGCCTGACTTTTCCACCACGTCCTAGGAAGCTCATTTTGGGGATAACCTCATCATCCTGAAAGATCTCTTCAGCCTTGGTACAATATCTCATCGTGGGCTCTCTTTGATTAGAGGGTAGGGCCGAGAACTCTAAACCACAGTTGGAGGGGAGAGCTCAATTCAGATATCTCATTTCTCACTCAAGTTTACCACCTCTGGATTTTTCTGACTGATTTCTCCACCATGCACTGTATTATGTTGGGTACCTCCTCCAATCTCTTGCTTTTCAGCTTTCTTTTGTGTGTTGTCTTCTCCCATTAGATTATAAACTCCTTGAGGGCAGGGATTGTCTTTCTTTTTTCATGTTCGTATCCCCAGCACTTAACAGGATGGCTGGCTAGCACATAGGTGCTTAATAAAAAATTAGTGACTATTGACTATTATACTAAGGATCTTCAATATTTGTGTTCATGCTTCCTCAAATACCCAAACCTCCCAGTTTCTCCATCTCCTAATATCCTGTTACCTATTCCTCCACTCCACCTCAGCCACACCATAAATTCGTTTCTTCTCCTAAACCTGTACTTGTACCTCCCCATTGCCTCTAATTCTTCACTCCTCAGTACATTATCAGACTTCATTTTCCTAGGTTTGTGTTTGTTTGCCCCCTGCTGTGACACTTAGGCTTGTGAGTGTTTGTGGGAAGGCTAAAGGATGGTGTGGCTCGCTGCTGTACTGTTGTGTATTAACTTCTTTGTTGCTATGATGGTTCTATGGTTTCCTGGTGTTGGAATTTGACTGTCTGGTGTCAAAATAAATGTTTTGCTTCTGTCTTTTATATGGAGAGTCTGATATATTTTGCAGTTGAGAACTATTCTGGCATATTCAGAGTTGTTGTTTTTGCTATGAATATTGTGTTGATGCTACATAATTAAGTCAAACTCAACATGACTAAAACAGAAATCTTTCCCCTATACCCACCTCCTTTTCAAACTTTCCTCTGTCAAAGGCACACCGTCTTAAAGCCTTACAAGTATGTAACCTTGGCGTTATCCTTGATTCTAGACTCTGCCTCACCTTACATATTTAATCAGTTGGAGTCTCATAATCCAACCCTCACAATAGCTCTTGAACCCAGTACTTTTCTATTCACACAAACACCATCTTAGTACAGGCCCCCACTGCCTCTCACCTAAATTATTGTAATAGCTTCCTAACTGACCTCATGTCTCCCCCCTCTCCAATTCATTCTTCACACAGCTGCCAAAGGGAGGTTTTTTAAGCCCAGATCTGACCATATAACTTCTCTACTCAATAAATTCCAATGACTACTGCCTTGAAGATAATATAACCTCATCAATTTGTCCTTTAGAGTCTTTTACAACCTGAAACCAAACTATTTTCTGATTTTATAATACTTTGTTCTCCTTCCCACATACAATGACAAACTAATCTTCTCACTTTTCATCACACAATTTTCTATCACCCATCTGTGTATGGGAATGCATTCCCTCCTCACCTTCATGTATCAAAATCCTCCTTCTATTCAGCTATTTTATAGAAGACCAACAAAGAATATCCAAGTTTGCTCAGTCAGTCCAAACACAGTTCTGCAAAGTAACTACAGCTTGTCTAGAAGTGGTTTTAAGGCAGGCTTGTACAATATACAGCCTGTAGGCTGCTTGTGGGCTGCCAAAGGATTTCAGGTGGCCTGCAAAAAAATGCAGAGAATATAAAAGAAAGTAAACATGTAACAAGTTTTTTATCCATGTCCCACTTAGCCCACCTTCCACTAGTCACTACTGTGCCCATCATGTAACTTGGCAGATGAGTTGCCACTGTGTACCCTCTTCTGTTCATCATGTGACCCCTGGCAACCAACCATCATCTCTCTATTCTGAAAGGAGCAAGAGCAATATCTTTTTGTTGTGTTTTTGGTCATTACTGGTATTGTACAGGGACAAAGTGAGTGCAGCCATGCAACAACACAGTAGATGCCTACTATGCAATTTGACAACAACATAAGGGCTTCTTCCCTTCCCTTGCCACGCTCCATGTTACATGAGTGTCTGGAGTTCTCTCCAAGGTCAGATCCTCAGTTCAGTATTTCTTTGTATGAGAGCAGTTGCTATGGAGATTTGTTGGTTCTAACATTAAAGTTTTCAGAGTAACTTTGTAAAACGGGTGATAAAAAGAAATGGAAGATTGAATAAGAACATAGCGAGTTTAATCCAGAGTGTGCAGATACTTGTTTACTTTCATGAGAGACAAAATATTGTGTTTTGTTGGCTGGGAAGTAATAGTGATTCCAAAGGAATACAATCTCTGTCGCCATTTTGAATCAAAACATCCCAACTTAAGCAAATTGGACACAATGAAAAACAAATTAAAACATCCAAATTGTTGAAAAATCTCAGTGGGGAACACTGGTTTATCAAGAAAGGAAACTCAGAAAATGAGGCAGCTACTAAGATTAGTTTTCAGATTTCTAAAGAAATGGCTGCTGCTGGGAAGTTGTTTTTTTTAACTGAAGGTGACTTCGTAAAGTATTTGCTGATTGCAGTTTCTAGAATATGTCCTGATTAAAAGAATGTTTTTGAGAAATCAGTTTCATTATTGATTATACCTTTACTTGGAAAGTGACCCACTAAAAACCTGTCAACTTCTAGAAGAAGTTTAGCCTGTTTTAATTTTGGTCCCTACCTACTGCCAAATTGTGAAGGTCTGTTTTAAGGACTTTTCCCACTTGATTTAAAGGCATTGACTGATTGAGATATGTCATTGTTTAGGTTTTGATGGCTTAGAATGAATGTAAATAGCAATTGATTTCTTTTGGCCATGTTTTGGTCTCAATTCTTACCTAGCCTTTAGTCACTGAACAGGTGTTGTCTCAGACAGACTGAAACCTGGAAAAGACTTTAATTTAGAAAGGCCCAAGTCATCCACTGCATCCTGGTCATCAACAATTTTCTTGACTTTTGTCTTGCCACTAGACTTTGATGACTGGAGGAGAGAGTGAGGCTGAGACCTTGCACAGCCCTGTCCCATTTAAATCCAGTTTACACACAAGTCAAGACATAACCCTTGTGATGTCATTGGTCCTCAGCAGGAAAGAAGGTGGAACAACAACAATGTTCTTACTTGATTAAGACATCAGGAAATATTTTATCACTTATTTTAAGTCGAGTTAGGAAATTAATTGGACTACTCAGTAACCCTCACCTATGTTGTAGTTTGGAAAGGTCTACTGAATAAGCTGTAAAATACTTATCTTTCCAGGCTTAGCACAGTCCCTGGCAAGTAGTAAACACTTCATGAATGCTTACTGACTATTGACTGATCTTCATAATCTGGCACTAAATAAAGTTTCTAATCCGGTCTCTCCCTTTATATATGCTATACTCTAGCTAAATTTCTCCATTTGTTACTCAATTCTGTGTTTCTCCATCTTTTTACTTTTTTCCTAATGCCATTTCCAAATATCAAAGTGCTTCTTCCTCCATCTCTAACTATTAAAACACTATCTTTCTTTCAAGATCCATATTAGATTTCAGCTCATCCATGAAATATTCCCTGATGTACAGCGAAAAGGGAATTTTCTATCGTAAAGTTTATTAGGCTACTTGATCTGGATTAGTCTTTAACCTTTGCCACAGATTGTCCTGTATCATACTGTGTACGTGTGCTGCTTCCTATACTATTTTGTCCTTATCTTCCTTTGCCCAGAAGTCCTGAACCCTCCTCCCACCCCAGTTCAGAACTGGACAATGAAATGGATTTCATGGGGGGAAAAGACACAAAACAAAAATCTGTTCTTTTTTTTTTGCTTTTATTTGGAGGGCAATTGGGGTTGTGACTTCCCCTTGGTCACATGGCTAGTAAGTGTGTCAAGTGTCTGAGGCCAGATTTGAACTCAGGTCCTCCTAACTCCAGGGCCAGTGCTCTATCACTGAGCCACCCCCAAAATCTGTCATTTTTGACCAAGTCTCATGGTATCCTTATGGACATGATGTCAAGGTATAAGCTTGGTGACAGTACAAATAAGTGATTTTGAAACCAGTTGACTGAAAGAATAGTTATTGATAGATTGATGGCAACTTGGAAGAAGGGCTCTAGTGGAATGGCTAAGAGATTTGTATGTGGTCTATTTTACATTTTGAATGAATGGCTTGAGAGAAAGTCCAGATAGCATGCTTGTCACATTTTCCTACATCATGTATTTGGGAAGGAAAGCTAATGTGTTGGAAGACAGAGTCAGGATCTGAAATCTCAGCAGGATAGAATTATGGAGCAAATCTAATAAGATATTTTGGGTCCATTCTTGTGGTTTCATTAACAGAGGGAATTCGGTGAATATTTTCTCAATCTACAAAGACCTGCAACTTGTTTATAACTTATAGTCTTAGAGACTTGCTGGGGGCACTGAGTTAAAGTGACTTTCTTGTGGTCATGAGGCAGGACCTTAAATTAAGTTCTCCATTCCCAGACCAGACTTCTGATATGCAATGCAATGCTGACTCTCAAGATGTTATTTAATAGATAGAAATGTAAAGTCATTCTTATGGCTGCAAAAAAAATCTACTTCAAAAATATGAGAACAGGAAAGCATGGACAGAAAGAAGCTCCTCTGAAGTCTAGAAGATTTTGTAAATTGCTAGCTCAACGTGAGTCAGCATTACAATATGTCAGCCTCTCAAAAAACCCTACTTTAATGACAGGATGAAATATAAAGAGATATAGAATGCTCAGAGTAAAGAATAGGATAGTCGCATCATACTTTGCCTTGTTCAGACCACATCTGAAGTATTGTGTTATGTTGTTGTTCAGTAGTTCTTGACCACATCCAACCCACAGGGTTTTCTTGGCAAAGACAGGAGTGGTTTGTAATTTCCTTCTCCAGCTTATTTTCCAGATGAGGAAACTGAGAAAAACAGGGTTAAGTGACTTGCCCAGGGTCACATAGCAAGCAAGTATTTGAGGCCTAATTTGAACTCAGGAAGACTCATCTTCCTGACTCCAGGCCCAGCAGGCCCAGCACTCTATGCCCTGTAGCAACTAGCTGTGTGTTAGGTTATAGGTGTCACATTTTAACCAAGGACATTGATGAGAAAGAGAGAATTTAGAGGGCAACCAGGATGGTAAAGGGCCTTGAGATCATTTTTTAAAATGGAATATTCAGTCCAAAGGAAGAATGCTTAGTTGGCTAAGGAGAGGGTGTGGAGGAGGAATGATAGCTGTCTTTAAGAATTAGGAGGACTTTCCTGTACATAAGGGTTTACATTTGTACTCCTTGATTTGCAATTAATATCCCCATGTAGATGACTCATAGATCTTCCTCTCCTTCTGTGTGTGTGTTGTATGTGTGGGCGTTCCTCTTCTCTTCACTGAACTCATGTTTTCAACTCCCTTCTCCAAATCTCCAACTGCATATTCTGCCAGGACCTCAAACTCACTACTACAAAACATAACCTATCATTTTTTCTTCCAATGTTTATACTTCTAAACTTTCTTATATCTCAAAAATAGATACCTTTCTCTTACTCACTCGGTCAAAAATTCACACTAATTATTGTATCTACTCTTCTTCATTGACACATCCAGTTACCAAGTCAATTATATTTACAAAATATCTTTTACAACAAAAATATAATTGGATTTCCCACAAGTCATTTTACCTGATTGTTACAAGAGTCTACTTAACTGGTCTCCTTGCCTCCAGATTCATGCAACTTGACGTCTATCATGAAAGCAACCTTTCTAAAGTACAGTTCTGGTCACATCAATTTCTTCTTCACAAACTTCAATGTCTTCTTAATCAAATACATATAAACTTCTCATCTAGGCATTCAAGGCTCTCTACTGTGGGGAATCCATCTACTTTTGAACTCTTATTTCACAGCATCCTTCTTCACACACACTAGCCACACAGTCCTCACGGGTATGTTTCCTAATCTTGTCCTCTGCTTTTGTTCAGTGTATTGCCCCAAGCTGGACAGGACTCCTTCCCACATCTGTTCACTGAAATTCTTCTTGCAGGCCCAGCTCAGGTGCTACCTGTGCCATGACTTCTTCCAGTTAGAAATAAATCTTGACTTTGTCCTTGAATTTCTCAGGCTATTCTGACTTAGGCAATCAATCATTTGTCATGATTATTTCCATACACACTTCATCCCTCTGCTAGACTACATGTTCCTTGTCAGCAGGGACCACTTCATTTTTCTGTAGTTATTATGATTCATACAGTGCCTTGCATACTTGCATACAGTAAGCACTCAATAAATGGTTGTTGGATTTAATTGTTCCATTCTGTGTTATGACTCCTTGTAAGACTACCTGACCTTGTCCAGTTTTTGCTTAGGTACTGCCATTCTCCAAGTATTTCATGGCTGAGATTAAAGGAGAAACAATGTCCTCTGCCTCTGGACACATGGGCACACCAACTGGACGCCTGGTGTCCGAATGTACTTGTCAGGAAAGCTTGGCTAGCTTGCTTCAGTAGGAGAGTTAGATTTCTAGTTTCTTTATCCCATATATAGCAGTGTTGTGCATATGCTCTAAGCAACTGACAAGCCTGCATAAATTAAACAGACTTTACCATCAGACCTTTGAATTAAATGAGTACTTCAAAAAGGATATACTTTCATGCCTTTGATTTTTATTTTTATACTCTATCTGGAAAGGAGACCGACAGCTGAGTAGAGGAGAGGAAGGAAAAGGACTAATAAAGATCCTTTAGAACTCCCCAAACAGACTCTATTTTTCTGAAAGCTACTTGTTGCCCAGGAAGATTTTTTCAATTACTGAGCAGATAAAACCAAAATGAATATACTGTGAAGTCCCCTGATTTACATGGATTACAGATGGTGTATTAGAGAGAAAACACTGAATTAGAGAAAATTTATGTGATACAATGCCACAAAGTGTACCACTCATCTAGCATTCTTTCAAATATAATAGAAATTGTAATTATATTTTTTAAAGTGATAATATGGCTTTGATTTGTAAAAGATGGATGGAAAGTGGCAATGGCTGACTAAAATACCTATAAATCAGTGATTTCCAGTCGTACCTTTAATAAAAGTATCATTCTGTGTCAGATTTCTCTAATTCTGAATGAGGCTGCAAGTATGTTAATAGTTGAGCTGGTAGCAATGTCACGCTCGATGAACATCATCAAAGTTTCCAATCAATTTGGTCCCATTGTGGATCATGCCCTATTTTTGTTGGTGTTCAGCACATCAACATTCAGCTAATGCAACAGAAAGTCAGTGTTCCATATGTCAATCTAAAGGCTCTGCAAATCTGGGGAGCCATGGAGGCCGGGGCTGACACAGCTGAGCAAGATGTCACATTGGTCAGTCTCCTTCATGCTTGACAACTAACACCGGCACCATCTGGGTCATTGCCAGATACAGATTTTTCTACTAGGGAATACATTTTTCCATCACTAATTGGATGTGGCATGTGCTCATGCAAATAGCCAAATTTCTTGATTGAGTATTATTGGTCCTTAAATTAGTTGTCAATGCAAGGTCAATAGTGGCAAAGAGAGAAGACAGTTTGTGCTCCTTTGACTGTGGGATTCCGTCACAGTGTATGGTGGGATGCTAATCAATCTTAGATGATTCCATTAGGTTTTTTCCATGGCTATGAAAATTCATTAACCTACAAACCCATGGTTCTGGATGCTGCTATATTTTAATCCTAGTAGTTATTAAATGCCCACCTTCTCCCAGTAATTCAGCAGCATGTCCAAGAAACTCAGATTTAGAATCTGGTACTCTTTATTTGCTAACTTCTGTTGACAGACAGAGGGGTGAATAAAATGAATAACGCGACCCTAGCTCGTAGGCAGACAAAGAGAACCAGCCGCTTGGTTTTTATTCATTGAAATTCTCATCAATATCTATTTCCATTGTTCACTTTTTTCTTTTGTAATGTCAACTGACATTTCTACACCTTTATATTTGACCCTTACACCTTTATAAAGTGGGTGCTATAGGTATTGTTATCACCTGTTTATGGACCAAGAAACTGAGGTTCAGAAAAGTTAAATGCTTCATCCATAGCTACACAACTAAAAAGTTCCAAAAACAGAATTTTAATCCAGGTTCCTGTTGGCTTCAAGTCTAGTTTTCTTTCTGATATACTACAGTGCTTTTCCTTAGTTTCCATTGGATCTATACAACAATTCTTGGAGTATGATGCAGTGTAAAAATCGCTGGATTTGCCACTTACTGCTTTGGGAACATCATTTAAAACTCTTTGAGCCTCAGTGTTCTCATCTGCAAAACTGGCAAGCTAGGCTAAATGACCTGTAAATGTATGATCCTTTCAGCTATAAATATATGATTCAAAGTTGATCCTTAGAAAAATCAAATGATAGGCTGTAGGTTATACAGTTTGTTGGGCATAGTGGTAGGTCTGTGTAAGTGCAGTCTCTTAACCTCTAGGGCAGTGCTGTTATATGGTTATCATGCTTTCCAAGATACTCATAAAATGACCAAATTCAAATCAGACACATCGACACATTGTTGTACTTTAAGTAATATTGCCCTAATCACCCTAGCTTGAATTAACTGCACCATCTCTGAATTCCCATATCACTAGTAGTTCAGGAATACATTCTAGTCATCGATTACAAAATGCTTATCAGCTGCTCAATGCATGTTCATCTTCTCTCCTCCCACTAGAGTGTCCATTCCTTGGGGGACAATCTTTTGGAGCTTTCTTGACAGCATGTTACTTTTTGTGCCTCCTCCACAGTGCTCAGCATCAGATGACTTGACTTAATACACCACTCCTTATTACATTGGCTGTACCATTCTTACTATGTTTCCAACAACAAAAAAAGTTTATAAATCATAGATTATCTCCATAAAGCTTACAATAATCAATGGCAAAGAGTACATGACACAAAGCCACACATTTCCACAGGCTCCCAACTTAGAGCCAACAAATCACCAAGGTGGTCTATCGTGTGTTGGGCTTAATAGACTATATTGCAGCAGTCATACCTTCAAATTCCCATCAGTCTTTCTTACACCACCAAGAATAACCTCCTGACTTGTACTAAATGAGCAAACTTGACCAGTAATTGTGTTTTGTTTCTGAATCCTATTTGTTGAGAGAGAAGACTCATCAGTATAGCTTACCACATTGCTGCTCTCATCTCAATTACAACCACTACAGACAACAATTGTTGTTCAGTGCTCCATTCATCACATACAAAGCAAACATATTGAACACTTGTTCTGGATGACTCAAGTCAGCGATTTTATCCATCGTGACTGCAAAGTTCCCACCCTTTTCCTCCATGCCAGCAATCTGCATCTGAATTGCCTGATGATTACTCCTATCATTTCATTTTGCCCACTAAGTTATAAACACTTGCCAATCTTGAGGCATAGAGCAAAAATAGATGCCTTGAAGGGTCACATTGTGTGTCCAAACACTGAACAAGTTTGTAAAACAGATCTGCATTTTCCCCATTGCCACATTCTTCATGACCTCTATATGGAATGCTTAACTCACCCCTATTTTTTGTCCAATCTAATGGTTTTGCCCATAGACAACCTATTCTGTTTCTCCTTTTCTCTCACTGCTAGAGCTATTTCTTTAGCTATAGAAACTCGAATTTCTACAGATTTGTCAGATAACAGACTCTGTGGCCCTGCACCTCAGTAACTGAACTATGACAGGCGCCATTAAAAATGTGGGAAAAACCTTTTGGTGTATTAAATGCATCTTTTTTTCCCCAGTACAATAACACCTTTTGCTATAGATATTCTATGCATTTCCAGGAATGTGGGATGATTTTAACCTCTGAGGAAAGTAGAAGCAGAGCTCTTTGAGCCTCTCTACTAAATAGAAGGGTACTCGGCATTGCAGCACATAATGCCTTCGTTCAAGGATTTCAAGATGCTTCACAAACAAGTGCTGTGCTATTCGGCAGACATCAACATTGATGCACAGAAAGCTGTAGTAACTTACCTGGGGTAAAACAAGTTGTCATTGGCTAATCTTGGTACAGAACCTTGGACTTTTAACCCTCAGGTTTTTCCCCGCTCTAACCATGTGGAGAAATCATTTTCCACTTAGCTAGACAAAGCTTTTTAACGGACACAGAAAACAAATGGTTAGCTGGTAGAAATAATAAAAAAAAAAGATCCACTTTGGTTATTTCTACTCATCAAGGGAAAAGAGAAATAAAGCAGCTAACCCCTCCCCCAACCTTCCTCTCACAAACAGAATGTCCAATTTTCCTAAAGTTATTTGTATAGGCAGCTCTCAATTTATGAAGTAGGGTGCTCCAAAAGTCCATCTCTGAGTCAGTTGTTTGGAACTCAGAATGCATTTTCTCTCAGAACCTAAATTGCAAAGATTCCCACAATAGCTCACAAAAATACGCTTATTAAAATGACTACTGCTGATACTAATGATAATGGATGCAATGCTTTTTTTAAATCACAAAATGTTTTACATCTGTCTCGTTGATCCTCAGAAGTCTACAAAGAATATATTACAGGTTTTAGAATCCTTATTTTATAGAACATACCTAAAGCGTAGAGTGAATAGCATTCCTTACAACCTCTCAGAACATTATTTCTGTGAGAACATGCATTCCAGGTTTTGAACACATCAAGAACACGTCATTTTCTGCTTCAGCAGTGAAGGTAGAAGGGAGGATTTAAACTTGTCGTGTTCCCACAACAGCAAAGACCCTTACCTCAGTAAGGCTGGGGCTCTAAGGGGCAAGGATCCTTGGTCCTTGGCAGCCAGGGAATTAAGGAAGAATAGGGAAGTTAAATAAATACTCCAAAGAACCTGTAAATTGTTAACTTTCTACATCTGTACTTCTATGTGTGCACAAGAAGATGTCGGTTGCTAGCTCAATTATTCCCAAGTGCTTTGAATTAGGGAATAAAAGGCAACCATCTCCATGAGGAAGAAGTTTGGGGGAACTGTATGAATTTCCTTACTTTCCATTGGCATATGTAAGCCATTCACAGATTAAGGCAATTAATTTATGACTCAGGATGGAATATGCTGGAATGTTCTTGGAACTGTCTACACAGTCTTCTTCCTTAAATGTGACACACTGGTTTAGCTTGAAGGGGTTAAGCCACCATAATATAGTGAAGTAAGGTGCCACTTTAAGGGGTGAGGGAAATTCCATTGGAATGTGGGGCCTATGGGATAAATGAAGGACATCTTGCATGGGCCGATAATTCATGCTATATTATCCCAGTCCTGAACAAACAATTATTGACTGGAATAGAATTAACAGCATCTTCAGTAGTCAATTCATTAATAGAATCAAGTTTCTTTTTGTATGCCGCTTAAACTGATTCATCATCTTTGCAATTAGAAACTGTTTAAAAGTTATAGTTATATTTATTTATATGGAATACATTATGTAAATATAATGAAGAAATAAAAAACATTAAACGAATAAAATAATTTATATTATATTAACGTTTATATTTATTAATTTCATGTTTTTGATAGAATATTAGTGGTAAATTATCTGATCCATTCTGAAAAAGAGATAATTATTTTTATTTAGCAGTTAATTCTCCCAGATACATTTTCTATATGACTCCAAGAAATCATTCTGCCTTTTCATGCCTTGCCTTACAAATTGGTCCAAAGTCTAGTGATTCTTGTGTGAAGCCCTCACCCACCTGTGATGCTTCTATGAAGGTAAAATTAACTTGTGGAGCAAATTAGGCATTGCATTTTAGTCCAAAAGCCTGGTTTTAAGGCCTCGATCTTTCTTTTACTAGCTATAAGAATAATTCACCTAAACCATCAGTCTGATTCTCAGCTTCCTTATCTATAAAATGGGGATAATATTTGTACTAGCTCATACTATTGGTAAAGTACCTGAAAGTATTTATACAAAAATTTTTAATGCTATTTCAAGATTCCATCTGGCACCTTAAGAAGTTAATTTAATAAATATTCCCCTTGTACTCTGACAGAGTTAATTTATCCCCCCAATATGGTTGAGCACTTTACTCTTGGGTGGTGTTAAAACATCATCTTGTGAAGTGAAATCAGTGAAGGATAGCCAGTCTGGATCGGGGGGGGGGGGGGGGTCCAAGAAAATCCCAGCATATTTTGGCCTGGGTTATTCAGATAATTACTTCCATTCTATCATAACACGTTGTATTTGATGATATCTCCAAAAATCAGCAAATAAGATGTTAATTTATGAGCTTTATTATTATGTATTACCACACTGGGATTATCCATTTTAATATCAGCATTGAGGCAGTGGGGACGATGTTGGTGAGGAAAACTAAAGAAAAATGAAGGGTTTCATTTTTTTTATTTTGTATTTGTTTTTTCATTTTATAATAAGTTGAACAGTGTAAAATGGAGCCAACTTCCTACTCAATTTTGCCTCCAGTCCCCAGCATCTTCCTCACATCCCCACGTACACAATCCCTGAACCTGGGCAATAAAAACTTCCAGAGGGAATTAGTGGCCCTCAGATAACATCAGGGGGAAGAATCGGGCCTAGTGGAGTAGGGAAGGCAACGGGATTCTATCCGAGAGAATTGTGAGGCTCAAATAAGAAAGCAATATAAAGCACTTTGCAAACCTTAAAGCACTGATTTTGTGGTTTCGTTCAGTCACGTCCAGTTGTCTGTGATTCTGTGGACTATAGCATGCCAACACTGACCATGATGTTTTCTTAGCAAAGACACTAGTTTGCCATTTCCTTCTCCAACATATTAAGATAACCAGAGGCTAAGTGACTTGACCAGGGTCACACATCTGATAAGCGTGTGAGGTTGAATTTGAACTCAGGTCTTCCTAACTCCAGGTCTAGTGAGCCATTGAGCCACCTAGCTGTCTCCAAAGCACTACATAAATGCCATTTATTTATTAGTTTGCTTGTTTGTTCATTTATTCTTTTTTGGCTAAGTTACCTAAGCCTTCTGCTGTGTTCCTGCTGAGTTCAAGCAGTGTTTATAGAAAGATATATTTGTTCTGGAAAAGTATACACACATGCATTTTAGGTTTAATATGCCTTATTAACACCTTAAGTCTAGACAAGCAACAAAACAATAAATCAAGCCCTGATTTATAGCAGTTGACAGTTTCTAAGGTATAAATACTCACTAAAAATTTAACAATCGGCTTAGCCTCAGGTTAGAGCTTGCACTGTCATTCCCTACTGACTCTTTCCCATGTGGCACTTAGCCCCTGGAGGTTTTAAAAATGAAACTGTCCCCCTTCAGCAGAGTGAAGTTATCATTGGTAGCATGACCCAGCTATCCTGGGTCAAACAGCTTCACAAGGTTCAGCCTCATCCCTTCCTGTCTAGCTCTGGGATTCCAGTCATCAATCTTTGCCCAATTTAGTCTCGCTTCAAGTCTGCTGAGTGTCTGACAGCATGACTCTGGCTTGAATGCTTGGTATGGCTGCCATTTGCAAGTTAACCATCTGTTGGCTCCTTCCTCTCAACAAGCTTCTCACTCTCTCACACTTGCTGAAACTTTGTGGCATCATCTGCTGGCCATCTCCAAGGGGCTGGCCAGCCTTCTTCTCCCCTTAGGGAGAGCAGCAGTTAACATCTCCATGATTTGATCCCAACAAAAAGAAAAAGAACTCTTCCCCTAGACTTAAGCCTCCTTTGGGGAAGAATTAGGTCTTCCCACTGAATCTGTATTTGGTGAACTGGAATGAGTGCTGAAAAGTTGCCACCAGGGCAACATAAAATAATGTTGTCTGTGCTTTGAGCATTTTTTAAAAAACACAAGTATGAAGATTCAGTAACAAGTAAAGGCTATGGATACTTCAGCATCTTTTCAAAGAAAACCACCAAATTTTAATATCACAACAGCATATGTTACTGGGGAAAGAATACAAAAGGAATACGTGAAGATGCTTCGCTAAAATTTTTAGCTCTTTTTTCCACTTGGAGATTGGGACTTCTGTGGAATGTGAACCTTTGTCACGATAATTACAGAGAAGGAAAAAGTGAAAAGGAATAGTCGAATGGGCCAAGTTTGAGATTAGGCCATACGCAGGGGTCAATGCCCAAGAATGGCAAATTAAAAAGCAGCCATTCTTAAATATGAAGCGTGCACCAAACAACTTAAGTCTGAATTTGGAGAACAGCATGGGAACAAGAGAATAATGGTTTTCAAGTGCTAGGTCTGCGGGTATAACCAATCATGCCATACAGCAGATGAGTCTCAGATAAGCCTGCTTTTAGCTGTAAACACCTTATGACCCGACAGGCATACAGAAAATATAAGCCGTTTGGAGACTGTAAATTACCAAGAATTGCATTTGGTTTTTGTACTTTTGTAGAGACCAGCACTGTGCCATGCACACAGGTACACTTAATAAGCATATTGATTTGACAATAGTGAGATCTGCTTTGTGTTTCAGAGATAAGTGAATCTCAAACTGGAGTGGCTGCAAAACACCTCAACTGAAAACATTGCTAAGGAAAAATGAAATAGCTAAATGTTTAGGCTTTGTGTGTGAAGCTTGGACAAGAACTTAGGCCTCCTGTCTCCAAGTTTAGTCTCTATATTTGAGTTGTGGGGGTACAAAAGACATGTTCTATTTTGTGTTCAATATATCCTACCCTAAAATTTGAAACATGGAAAATTGGAAATGAAGTTCTACTTGTTTTTATTCTTCCTTAGAAGTTCTATTGTATTTATTTAGGGAATGCTGTTGCCACAGATTAGAGCTGGCTTCTACACATGCCTAACTCTGTCCTCTCTCAGGCCACTAACTAGCAGAATGGATAGAATACTGGACATGGAATTCACATAGATAGGCTCAGATACTTATTAACTGTGGAATTCTGGGGAAATCGCTTAACCTCTGTCTTAATTTCTTCATCTATAAATAAAGATGATAATAGTTCCTGTCTCTCAGTATTGTTTTGAGGATAAAATAAGATTAAAATTTCAAACTTTAAGGTGTTATACAAATGCTATTATTATTGTGACTAGTGTTACTAGAATAGAGCAGTTTATTATACCTTGTAAGTAAAATAATGGATATGAATGCACTTCAAAAAGTTAAAGACACTATACAAATATAAATATTACTATTATTTGCTCTTCTCAGATGGGAAGAGGGGAGGAATGGGGGTTGCAAATGCTTAACTATTTAGATTCTGACAAAGTATTTATCTTATAAAAGACACACCGATATTTAGGTCTTCTAAGTGAAGAAGATCAGCTCTGAGCTCTCTAGAATATTGCAGTCCTCAGAGGCAGACATCTCCCAGGTTCTCATCCAGTCCTCCAGGAAGTTCTTGTTACACACTGAAGTTCACAGGGTCCAGCACATCTCAACACCTTCACCATTTCTGTTCCTGGGAACTCAAGGATCAACCAAGCCACAAACAAAGTCTTAGCATCCCAGTCATGCTTCTTCAGTCCTCCAGCAGTTCAGTTGGCCCTAGGACCCAGAAGAAATCTCAGCCTTCCAGGTGGCCTCCTGGGCAGCAACTTCAGCCTTCACCAGATTCTGGTTTCATAGAAAACTCCCACTCAGTTCTCAGTCCAGCAGCCCAGCTCCCAGATTCTGGGACAATTCTGCTCCCTCCACCAGGAGCCACCAGGAGGAAAATTCTTGATTCTATCTGTCTGTCCTCTAGTGCTCTTCTTAAATACACACACACATTGGCCTCCTTTCTCAGCCAACCCCTTCCTGTTATGCAGCAACAAGAGACAGAGTTCACACCTTCTGTTTCTTTCACAGAAGTACTTAGCCCTAAGGGCTAAGTTAATTAATTAACCCTAAATTAATTCCCCTTGCAGTATGCCAGCATCATAGATTTGATGTTGTTATGTATTTACCATATGTATCTATTGTAAACCATTCCATAATTTTTTAAGAATACCTATAAAAATCAGATTAACACCAACATTCCTGAAATGGACATATCAATCAATTGTCTTATGATTCCACTTATATTTCTATGCCTTCTTTGCCGGTTCAAAACATTCTTTCCTGGCCACCATTGTCCTATACATATACTCTTGATTTATTAGAATATTAGCACTTTGGGGGGCAAGGACTGTCTTTCTATTCATATCTGCATGCCCAATGCTGAGCACAATGCCTGGACCATGTTAAGCATTTAATTAATACTTTTCATTCATTCATTCATTCATTCATCCATTCCTTCCTTCCTTCCTTCCTTCCTTCATTCATTCATTCATTCAGCTACTGCTTGACAAAGATGACAGTTACAAATTCAATGATTTCATTCATTCAGTTCCTACCAATACTTCAAGGTACCACTGAAATACTTTTTCTGATCTTTCTCCGTGGGTCTCTCATTCCTCTGAATTGACGTAGAGCTTTGCTTTTCTTAGACTCCTTGTTATACAGCCATTTCCTTTTCCAACTGATTAAGGAAAGAACTCAGGTTTTCTGGACTCCAGGCCCAGTGATCTTGGAGTCACTGAGATGCCTCTGAGGCAAACAGGTTAAGCGACTTTCCTGATGTCACATAGTTATTAAGTGTCTGAGTTAGGATTTGAACTCAGGCTTTCTTGACTCTAGGCCCAACTCTATCCACTGAGCCATCTAGCTGCCTTGCCTGGCACATAATAGGCACAATAAATGTTGAATGGATTGGATTGCATATGAGTGTATATATGTGTGATTTCCCTGAGAGATTGTAAACTCACTGAGAGCATGGCATGATCCCACCCCCTTTCTTAATTTACAGGGCCTACTATAGTGGCAGGCACATAGCAGGTACTTAATATTGCTTATTGATTTACTGACTTGTACAGTGAATACTGTATACAATGAATACCAGCTACAACTAGAAATTCTGGCACCTCAAAGAAGGCCAGAGTGAGAAGAAGCTTACCTGAGGTGTGGCCAAAGGAGGGAGAGCACATATGCCATCTGGCAGCTTCCTTTTTTTTTTAGAGGGCAATTGGGGTTAAGTGACTTGCCCAAGGTCACACAGCTAGCAAGTGTTAAATGTCTGAGGCCGGATTTAAACTTAGGTCCCCTTGACTCCAGGGCCAGTGCTCCATTCACTGTGCCACCGAGCCTCCCGGAAAGCTTCCTTTTTTAATGAATTATTCTTGTTAACATGATACAAAACTCACTTATCTCTATGCTTCAAAATGAGTTCAAGTACTATTAGCAGCAAATCCCTAGCTGTCCTGCCCTCCTCATGGCTCTGTTCAGATTTTTGTTAAATGGATAGTTGTCTTTTTTTTTCCTAAAAAGGCATGCTTTTCTGTCCTTAATTCATCAAGTAAATATTCATTCCACAGACAAAGAAAAAGGGAATTCAACCAGGGCACTTTAAAAGTAGACGTGACTATAGGCAGTAGGAAAACTGAAATATTTTTTTACAGCTTCATAATGAGGTAACCAAGAGATGGGTGCATAGGATAACTAACCATTCACGTGCTGTGTTCTTTTTTTTAAGTACACTATTCTACCAGGAAAGGCCTTTTGCAAAGACTGGAATTGTGATTCAGAGAAATTGTTATAGAGGTCAAGGTTTATTATAATTAATTATTCGATTCAATGTATTTGTGAAAAGGGTTTCTTAGCAGTTCATGTGTTTCTGGCAGGGTGATGAAGCTTAGTGACAAATAGCAAGATCTTTTAAGCCATCTTTTCAATAAAAAGAAAGCCGACTTATAAAAAAAATCTAGTAACAATGAAATACATATCTTCTGTCTTTGGTGTTTAGAAATGGAAGCAAAAAAACCCATTTTGTGTTGCTACTCTGAGAGATGATCTTACCAGCTTGGAGATGCATTGTCTGGAGAATGCTTAGTTCCTCATCATATGAGACCAAGAGGGGTCTATAATCCAAAAAGCTTCATAAAAGAGATACAAAATCTAAAGATTATTTTGATGCCACCTTTTACAATTTTTTTCTCTTTTGTAGCCATAGATAAGTTATCCCTCTTGTTTCATGAAAATAATTTTCCCCATGATTCTCAGAGTAGAGTTGATTGGTGTCTTGATTTACTTCCATACAACTTGTGATTTCATGATTTCAATAGGATTATGTCCAGAATCTGGCAAAATTGTTGCTTACGACAACAGAAAAATGAAACCTGTCTTACCTCCCCACTGCCTTCGGGTTGGTACGGTTATTGTTCAGAGCAGTCTTCAGGCCTGAAGACTGATGTCTTGGTAACATTCTCAAAATGAAAAAAAGGGCTTGACCTCACCATTCTGGTCACAATAAAAGGGCATTTTGTGTTCTCCACCTCCCCTAATACAAAGTTTAGAAAAACCTGTCAGATATAAAATAAGACAAGGAGAAAAAGAAATATAACTAGCAGATTTACAGGAAGGTAGATGTGCCAATTTTGTTGGACTTTGGACCAGGAATATTCAATTTAGGCAGAAGTCATGGATACAAAATCTGGGTTTGAAATTCATCCTGAATGATTCACTTTGACAATCACAAAGAGAAATATAGTATCTACCTAATGCTTTACTAGTATTTTTAAACATGTCTCATTCCTTAGTTTAACACTATTTCATTTCCATTTGGAAAATCTAAATTATCTCCTCCTTCCAGACAATTTGACATAAGACTAAATCAGTGCAATGTCTCCATTTCATCTGGGAGACTCACTTAGAAGAATTTGATGAATGCAATGAAGTATATTCTCTCCCTCCCTCCCTCCCACTCTCTCTCTCTCTCTCTCTCTCTCTCTCTCTCTTTCTCTCTCTCTCTCTCTCTCACACACACACACACACACACACACACACACAAAGTGAATGGCGATTGAGGTTAAGGAACTCACTCTCCACTATCCAACACTAATTTCCCCAAATTATTCTCTTCTCTCTCTTTTTTTAATAAATTATCTGAATTAAGTTTTTAGCAATTCCATCTTATTCTACACATTCCTACATTTTTACTTAAGCCATTTTATTAATTTATTCATCTGTACAGTAATTATCATGCATCTATGTCATAATTTCTCACTAATGGGAATGTTAGAAAATATGTCTCCACCAGGACCCCAAATGACAGACACTTCTTTAAAATTACATACAGTCCTGTTCCCCCAAAAGTGAAATAACAAATTCGATTTTAAAGGGCTCAGAAGCTACAGTTTTTATTGTTTGTTAAAAGTGAGGTGAGTCATGCTGCTGATTGCCAATACCAATGTCTTTCTCATGATCTATCATGCCATTCACCAAAGTCAGACACTTTGAAGAGTTTAAAAGGCTGTGTTGTGAAGAGAGATTGGACTTGTTCTAATTAGCTACAAAGGAGACAATCAGCCACTATAGATAGAAAGTGCAAAGAGCCAAATTTAGGTTTAATGTCAGGAATAACTACCTAACAATTAAGGTATACAAAAAGTGGAAAAGCTCACCTTGAGAGGTAGTGGGAGGCTCCCTCATCCTTGAACATCTTCCAGCAAAAACTGGATGAACACTTATCAGCTTTGTTTGGGGTGGGGGTGGGCTATTTTGAGGACGACAGCTTAGATCACTTCCAGTTTGCCAATTCTGTGATTTTATCACATTGAGAGAGCAGCGATATATAGCTGGTAACAAACATCTGTTTCCTGAACATAATTTCTGTCTCTAGTGGCAACTATTTGGGGGTCTGTACCTTTTATCTTCTTGAAGTACAAAACCTTTATTAAGGAAACTCCTTCCATCAATGCAGATCTGCATATGTACTGCAACTTATCTGTAAAAATCATCATTGTAGAGTGTTGCCTAGAATGCTAAAAGGTTAACTGACTTGTCCAGGATAGCCCAGAACAGGTTCAGAGGCAAGACCTGAACCTTCCTGAATCAGAGGCTTATTTACGACTCTGGAAGGAACCATTGGGAATGTTACATACAACCAGCCATAAGGAAAAAAGGGAGAGAGTCATGAAAGCAAAGAAATTCTGAAAATAAGAACTCCAAAATAAATCTTAAAAAACAAAATTCTTATAATCATTTCACTTATCTTTTAGCCTTCTAATACTCTTAGTTGGAACTACAAGATTTGTTCAGATAACCTGAGATACATTTTTATATGTACAAAAGTTGAAGTGATCAGTATATAGAAAATATAAAAAGAAATTATCTGAACTCAAGGGATTGTGGAACCAAATCTTGTAAACTAAAAGTAAATAAACAAATCAATTAAAATTTAAAAAAGAAATTATCTGGACAAAGAAGCTTTTGGGTTGTTTTGGTTTTCTAATTCAAAGTTCTAATTTAATGGATCTTACTGGGCATACTACTATAAGAATAGGGGAAGAACTAGAAATTGCACCAATTGAGGAACAGCTGAACAAATTGTGGCATATGATTGTGACAGAATACTGCTCTGCTAAAAGAAATGATGAGCTCAATGATTTTAGAAGAACACGGAAAGACTTGAACAAAATAATGAACGGAATGAACAGAGCCAAAAGAATATTGTACACAGTAAAAGTCCTACTGTTTTAAGAACAATTTTGAATGAATAAGTTATTTTCGCCATTATAAATACCCAAATCAACTATAAAGGACATATGAAGAAAATCACTATCTGCCTCCAGAGGAAAAAAAACTGATAAATAGAAGTATATTTAGAATAATTTTACATATATACGTATATGTGTGTGTATATATACATATGAACACATGCACACATACACACACCTATTTGTGGCAAATGGTAGCTATCAGGGGGAGGGGAGAAGGAAAAAAATTTTACATGATAATTTTGTGAATATTTGAAAGGTATAGCCAGTTGTAGTAGTAGATTTGTGGTCTCATGTATAATTATCTATTATACTGTTCTGTAAATGCTTGTTTTATTCCATAAATTAAAAATAAAATAAAAAGAATAGGGGGCCAGACTAGACAATTAATCCAACCCACTTAAAGTAATTGACAAACTGCTGTGCCCTGATGCTACTTGTAAACAGGTGAGGATGCCTCTTATTGGTTCAGTAGTGAACAGCACCTGAACTCTTTCATGGAATCAATTATTCGTTAGGTGAAAAACATTCTTGATAGATCTGGATGTCTTTAAAAGTTATTGGATGAACACCTGGAGTGATGTTGCATAAAAATTCTGTTTGAATTGGTTGAAGAATTTGGGCATTCCCTGTGAGTTTGTATAAAGCTTTAAGGTAATTGCAAAATAAGGGATTTGAATGAGTAGCTAACCAGTAGAGAGCTTTTAGCCAAGTCCTTGAAAAGGAATAGTATAGAGGGGGAAGAGTACCCTGATCTTGGCCTCAGCCTTGATCTTTCTTCTCTTCCCAAGCCCCCTCTACTCCATCCTAATTTAACCAGAAGAGGACCATGTGAAATTTGGAGGGTGTGAACTTTCATTATTATTCTAAGAGTGTACCCAGGACAGATAATCGTTGGAGTCTACATTGGGAGCTGAAGGCAACCTAGACATGGAGTAAGGACAGCTAGAGGATTCCACCAGGAACCCAGCAGAAAACTTCACTATGCCTAACAAAGTGAGGGAGGTGAAAGTGATGGGAGGACTCCTAGCAACCTGAAGCTATGAATTATCCTTTTGCCATATCATATGCTCGAAGTCCGATTATGCTTTCCCTTGGACTCTATGTATTGATGAAAGAATCAACCACAGACTTGGGGGTTATGGTTTTTGCTGTTCTTACTGTATCCATTTACAGTAAGCAACTTTCTAAAATCTAATTAAAACTGGTTTAACTAACTGATATCAGCTGATACCCTTGGGGAAGACGCATAGCAAACCTGCAGGACTCATGAGAAAACCACCCCAACACCCTCAGGGCTATACCCTCAGCATCCTAATGGGGACACAGTTCACCAGTGCCAGTGGGAGTTGGGAGGGTGGGTGCAGAGTGTTTGCTGTGCTATTGTGGTTAAACACTCTGCTAGATACTAGGAGGGATTCAAGGATGAAAAATGCAAAGCCCCAGCCCTCAGGAAACATAATATGATAGAGGAGATAAGGCAAAAGTAACAACTATAATACAAATTAGATTGTGATGTACATATAAGAAAACCATTGAGAGATGTCAGAGGAAGAAGAATTCTCATCTAATTTGGGTAGAGGAGGAGCAAGTATCAGGGAAGGCTTCAAGAAGGAACTCGTTATTTGAGCTAGACCTGAAATGGGTGGGTAGGAAGACCGGATTTAAATTCCAAGGATATATGGTGCCCAGTAGCACTTAAAATTATATGTACATTTTACATCTTCTAATGGAGACTATAAATTAAAATTTTAAGGCAGATTTTTAATCCTTCATGCTATCTCTTAGGTAGTTAAAGAATTCAGGGCTGACTTTCACTGGTGAGAGAGGAGAGAGGGGTCAGCATTCAGTTAGTTTTGCAAATAGATTAAAACCTTCTGGCTGTCCACCACATTTATTTCATTATTTATTTTTAAACAGATCCCTTCACTTGCCATCCCTCAGGCTGCAAGAAGAATAAAAGTCATTCATGAAAACCTTTCCTGATTTCCAACTCAGAAGCTGGAAGTTGAAGCAGCCAGTTGTGTTTGGCCTAAGGCAGTCAGCTAGCAATTTGGGCACTTAACCAGAAGATTGGCTTGGCTGGATTGCCCTTTGGTTGGGCTGCTACTCACAGTAAACAGACTCAATTCATAAACTGAATCAGTGAGCATGTTCTGAAATAATAGGGGAAAATGAAGAAATGACAGCCTGTACTTTTTTTTTTTGCACTTACTAAATATAAAACAGTTTGTTTAGGCTGAAAACCTTTGCGGTTTGGGAATAATTTACAAATTAACAAACAATTCCTAGTCAAATTGCTATATTCTAGATTATTTTATCAGTTACACAAGAAGAGACTTGGGAAACCATGACTTAGGTTAGTGTTTTATATAATATATATAATAATATATAACATATATAATATCTAATAATATAATAATAATATATAATATAATATAATCATTACTATGTGAGACCTAAATGGTATGAGATGTTTAAGTTAAATAAAGCAAAGAGAAATGTGTATGAAATCTATTTAAAATGTACAGTGGATTAAAAAATCATTTACAAATATTGGACCTCCTTTTATACGGAAATACACTTCTCTTGCTGATGATTATGGTAATTCTCCCTACAACAGCATATACCGTACACACATAACGGTAATTTTAGACTGGAAACATATCAATCACAATTTGTACATATAATTTTAGAAGACATAGCATGCTGTACAGTGTCTCTAAGGAATGTGTTTGTTCTGCAAAGAAATGAAATGCAGTGCTACAATAAATGTTACTGAACAGAATGTCACTGTGTTCCACCATTTACCGCACGCTAGAATTTGACTAGTATAAATCTAATGCCATTGAACCATTTGGTGCATTAGGACCATATTCCAAAGGCTTCTTTTGCTTCAAAAGAACCAGCTTCTCAGTGTTCTAAGCTAATAGTCTTCCTAAGCATGTCCCAATTTATCTTTGTGTCATGTCAGACCAAACTGTTCTGCTTCTACATGCTTTATTCTAAACTATGGATTCGATGCACATCAAAGCCTCATTGTAACACTGACATCAGGACGTATGCCATGGAACTAATGTCTGGGGCAGATGGGAGGGGGTAGGGACTGTAGCATAAGGCTCCCTCAGGAACTAAAATTTTTTGGATAGGTTCTAAGACAGACTCCTGACATTAATTTTCACTTAATGACAGAAACTGTTAGGGCAAATTTCAGGAATATAAACATCCAATTTCAGTGGATAAGAACCTTAGAATTACACAATTGTTGTGGCTCCTAGTCTTTAGAGGCAAAAAAAAGCAGTGTGAGATTCAAATAAAATGCTGTGAGGGCTCTGAGGAGTAATGATGGGTATTTTTCCCCTTAGGATGTAAACTCATTCTCTGGAGGCTCACTGAAAACATTCTTACTACAATTCTTGTATCAGACAAATCAATATATGAATGATATATATCTCATCAAGTTCACATGTGACTTTGATCTTCTTGACCAGACCTTTATACTTTGAAAGTTTTCATTCCATATTGTTCTAAGATTATGAATGATTAGGCAACATCGATGATAAACTTTCTGAATTTTTTTATGAATCAGTATTATATTTAAGCAATTGTAAATAAGAGTTTTGTCTGTGATAATCCAGTTCCAGTATGATTTATTGGCTGAGTTATCTAGGCTATTTTGAGGTCTGAATAAGGATTTACCATCTCTCAGTTCATGAAGAACAAGAAAATTCAGAAGTCCAATTCTTGTTAGGTATTTGGTGGGTGTTGGATGTTTACAGTCTGCAGTCATGTGTTGCTGTATTGCTACTTTTTCAATCACCTAAACTGAACATCTGCAATGATCCCTAAGTTATTGTTGTTGAGTAATTTCCATCATGTCTGATTCTTATTGACCCCATTTGGAGTTTTCTCAGCAAGGATACTAGGTGGTTTGTCATCGTCTTCTCCAGCTTATTTTACAGATGAGGAAACTGAGGCAAACAGGGTGAAGTGACTTGCCCAGGGTCACACAGCTAGTATGTGTCTGAGGCAGAATTTGCACTTATGAAGATGGATCTTCCTAACTCCATGCCCTGTACTCTATCCACCACCCCACCTAGCTGCTCCTGAGGAAACTCAGGCACAGACATTAAGCATCTTACCGAGGTCACACATCTAGTAAGTGCCTGAGATAGGACTCAAATTCAGGTCTTTCTGACTACCAGTCCTAACCTCTATCCACCATGGAACCTCACTGTCCATCTAAGTAAGACATGTCTCGTAATATATGAATATTGTTTATGGAAACCTTATTGTATGACCCTTCTAGGATCTGGTACAGAGAAAAGAAAGAAAAGAACATTTTACCCACTTACTGCAATAATGTCTATAAAGGAAACTAATGATAAAAGACTGATTAGAGTTCAGGTTATTGTATTGACTGATCTTCATACCAGAGGAATAATGATTGTTTCATTTGGTACCCATGTAATTTGAGATCTGGAGGTAACTGCCTCCTCACAACAAAAAAGAGTTGTATTACAAAACAATATACCTCCAGGAAGGTAGAAATACAGTGTTACATAAGAGCTAAGGGAGGAAAGATCGTGATTGACTGGGCTGATCAAGAATGTCTTCTTGGAGTAGATGTTTAGGTATTTAATGCTTCAATAAAGTAATACATTAATACATCAAGGACCTGTAATTTCAGGGATTTGTGAATTTGTTGTGTGGGAACACCTTCTGCCATGGAAAATTATAATTCTCTTGAACATCAAGACTTAGAAAATATTCTGAGACTCAGAAAAGTTAGGTTATGCCCACGGTTACACAGCTAATAATTATCAGTGGTGAAATTTGAAACCAAGTCTTCCAGACTACAAGAAGATTTTGCTATCCATTCTGCCACACTTCCTGTCAATAAAAGAGTAAATAACGGACAATTGAGAACACCTTGTGTTAAAATTAAAAAGGCACTAAAAAGTAGATCATAGATCGTTGAGGTGGGATAATAGAATATGATCTGGAATGAAATTTAGAGATCAGCTAGCCCCAACTCTGATTTACACATAAGAAAAAGGAAGCCTAGAGAAGGGAAATGATTGGCCCAAGAATACAAACTAGACTGTATATAAAATGAGGATTTTCAACCCAGGTCTACTAAATCTTAAACTAATCTGATTGGGAGGCAAGAAATTGTAATCAACCAATCATTAAGCATTTATTAAGCACCTACTATTCACAAGGTACTGTACTAGGCACTGGGGATTCAAAGACAAAAATAAAGTATTCCTTGTCATTAAGGAACTTATTTTCATCAGAGTAAATAATATGGACGATAAATATGTGTATACACATACACATATATGCATAAATATAGACACATATATAATATATACTTTATACAAAATAAACAGAAAGCAGTTGAGACAGGAGAGAACAATATCAGGACAATTAAGAAAGGTTTTAGGTAGAAGGTGGTACTTAGACAGATTTGTGAAGGAAACCAGGGATTTTAAAAAGCAGAAAGGAGGAGGGACTGCATTCCAGGCACACTGGACAAACATGGATACGGGAGCTAGAGTGCTGTGTGTAAGGAACAGCAAGTCCGACTGTACCACAGAGTGTGGGAAAGGGAACAATTTATAATAAGGTTGGAAAGGCAGACTAGGACCAGGTTGTGAAGGCCTCTAAAAGCTAACCAAAGTAATTTATATTTAATCTGAAACACAATAGGGAGCCATAGGTGTTTATTGAATACGACAGTGGCTTGATCAGACCCATGCATTAGGAAAATAATTTTGCCCTTGGTCATTCACCTCTTCCTTTCTACCTCTCACAATGACATTTAACTCCCTGATGCCATTCAGTAAGCCTAAATATTGAAGGAAAACAACACACCAGATACAGACAACCTGGGAACTTCTCTATCAGTAGGATCCACTTGATTAATTCCACCTCTATGATGTAAAGATTCAGTAAGAGAACAAAATGTTAGGAGGACAACCTCTGTCTGGACTTATACTCTCAGGACTAAAGTGGCTAATTCACAAGAAAAAGAATCTAACACCAGATACTAGATATAGCTATAAGAACAGTTCTTTTCATTGTAGCCTAATAGCAAAAACATCACTGTATCTGATTGGAGTTGTCCATGTACATTATGATGTGTTACTTAGATAACAAGAGATGTCAGAAATACAAACTAAGGGAATGGTAACTTCTTTACATTAAAAGAAAAAAAATACTATAGCATTGAAGCTCCTACCCAGGAGAAGAGAATATTATTACTAACACAAAGCTCTTTTGCATTGTAAGCCCACAACGGTGGAGGAACATTAAAAGAAGTTATTTTCTAGAGCAGCATTTGATTATTTCTGGAGGGAAGTTATAACTGGAGAGCTCTTCCATGATTGAAGCTTATGCAACATTTTATTGTTAACAGCGAGTGCAGAGAGTAGTAGATTCAGAGTTCATTATAAGGAGGGTTATTTTCCATTATGGAAATTTGTATTGACTTTGTGGTAGAGTTGAAACCAAATTTAAACCGAACCTAGTCTAGGCATGACTTTCATCATAAACAGGGCCAGAGGTTTGAATACCAATACTTTCTAGTTTTCCATAACTCAGAAAAAACAGAGCCGTAGACCATTGATGAATTCTATAATGGAGGCAGTATTCTCGGGAAAAAGTGAACACATTTAGCCAAAGTAATGCCTTACTTTCCAGTTGCAGGGTTCCAATTTTGCATCCCTTGCATTTTGTTTGGCATTTGGACTCATTTATATCAATTGGGACTTCCTTTTTTCCCCTTTATTTTGACAGATTCATATTTTCATTGGTATGAGTACCCCTTCCACCACTACAAATTCCCACAACTTCCCATCATGTGTGATTCTTGTTCAGTTGTTCATTCCTTCAGGGATCTGTATAAATTCCCCAAAGAAAGTCCATCCACCCCTCCAGAGACTTTCCTCCTATTGTACTGTGCCACTCAGAATCTCTATCTGTTGCCTCTCAGGGGCAACGAGGTATTGAAGGGATAAAGCATTGCTCCTGGAGTCAGGAAGACCTGAGTTCAGATCCAGCTTCAGACAGCTACTAGCTGTGTGACTGTGGGTAAGTCATTTAACTTCTGTTTGCCACCATTTCCCATCTTTAAAATGAGAACATAATAGCACCTAACTCACAGGGTTATTGTAAGGATCAAATGAGATGTTTGGAAAGCATTTAACATAGTTCCTGGCTCATAGTAGGGGCTTCATAATTGCTTGTTTTCCTCCTTCCTTCTCATTCTCACTATATGACTGACCATCTCCTTTTTCTAGTCACACATGTTCTCAATACTGTGTTTTACATACTTTAAAAATCCATGTCATCACTGGTGTCAAGTCAAAACTTATTTTAAAAAAAACATGTATTTTCAATTTACCTTCTGAGTATATTGAAAAGATAAGCTTCTGTAGCAACAAGCAGTTGGGATTATTTAAGGCAATGTCATAATGTGATCCAGTCTTGTTTCCTCCTATTTAAATGGGGGTTCAGTTAATTATTCATCTAAAGTGCTTGTCTAAGATAGGCTTGAAATACTGACCTATCATACTGCTTTATTTTTAGTTTTATTTATTTATTTTTCATTTTCAATATTCATTTCCACAAGATTTTGAGTTACAAATTTTTCCCTGTCTTTCCCTTATCCCCCACCCCAAAATAGCAAGATTACTGAATACCCCTTCCCCCAATCTGCTCTCTATCATACCTTCCCTATCCCCCTCTAATTTTCTAGTAAGGCAAGATGGATTTCTATACCCCAGTGCCTGTATATCTTATTTCCCAATTGCATGTAAAAAACAATTTTTAAAAACATTTGTTTCTAAAACTTTGATTTCCAGATCCTTTCCCTTCTTCTCTCCTCACCCACCCAAACTAGGAAGATAAGCAATTCGACATAGGTTGTACATATGTAGTTATGCAAAACATTTCCGTAGTAGATACATTGTGAAAGACTAACTATATTTCCCTTCATCATGACACCCCCCACTTATTCTGTTTTCTACCTGTCCCTTTTTTTGACCTTGTCCCTTTTATTCATTTTTGTTTGTCTGTTTGTTTTTTTGCTTTTTGGAGGGCAGTTGAGGTTAAGTGACTTGCCCAAAGTCACACCAAGGCCGGGTTTGAACGTGGGTCCTCCTGACTCCCGGAAAGATGCTCTACTCACTGTGCCACCAAACCACCCCCAACCCTGTCCCTTTTCAAAAGTACATACTTCTAACTACCCTCTCTCCCAATCTACAGTCCCTTCTATCATCCCCCCTCTCATCTTCTTGTCCCCTACTTTCCTGTAGGGCAAGATATGCAATTGAGTGTGTATGTTATTCCCTCCCTAAGCCAAATTCAATGAGAGTAAGATTGATTTATTCCCTTTCACCTTCCTTCTCTTCCCCTCCATGTAACAGTTTTCTCTTGCCTCTTTTATGTGAGCTAATTTACCGTATTCTCTCTCTCCCTATCTCTTTCTCTCATTATATTCCTCTCTCACCACTTAATTTTATTCTTTAGATATCATCCCATTCTATTCAACTGATCCTTTACCCTCTATGTATACATGCACACATATATACACACTCTCACATATGTATTTATACACACATGCACCCTCCTATATAAACATATATGTTTATATGCATACACATATATGTTGCAATTATCATTTTTCCATGTAGGAATGTAAAAAGCTCAACTTTAATGAGTTCCTTATGATTTCTTTTTCTTGTTTACCTTCTTATGCTTCTCTTGCTTCTTTTATTTGAAAGTCAGATTTTCTGTTCAGCTCTGGTTTTCTCATCAAGAATGCTAGAAAGTTCTCTATTTCATTGAATAAAAATATTTTCCCCTCAGTTTTGCTGGGTAGGTGATTATTGGTTTTAATCCTAGCTCCTTTGACCTCTGGAATATCATATTCCACATCATATTCCAAGCCCTTCAATCCCTTCATGTAGAAGCCGCTAGATCTTGTGTTATCCTGATTGTATTTACACAGTACTCAAATTATTTCTTCCTGGCTGCTTGTAATATTTTCTCCTTGACCTGGGAACTCCAGAATTTGGCTATGCTATTCCTAGGAGTTTTCTTTTGGGCATCTTTTTCCAGAGGCAATTGGTGAATTTTTTCAATTTCTATTTTGTCCCCTAGTTCTAGCATATTAGGGCAATTTTCCTTGAGAATTTCTTGAAGGCTGATTTCTAGGTCTTTTGTTTATCATGGCTTTCATGTAGTCCAATAATTTTTAACTTATCTCTCCTAGATCTATTTCCCAGGTCAGTGGTTTTTCCAATGAGATATTTCACATTGCTTTCTATTTTTTCATTTGTTTGGATCTGTTTTATAGTATCTTGATTTCTGATAAAGTCATTAGCTTCCATTTGCTCCAACTGAAGGAATTATGCTCTTCTGTGAGCTTTTGAAATTCCTTTTCCATCTGGCAAATTTGGCTTTTTAAGGCATTCTTCTCCTCATTGGTTTTTTGGGTCTCTTTTGCCATTTGAGTTAGTCTATTTTTAAGGTGTTATTTTCTTAGTATTTTTTCATGTCTCCTTTAGCAGGATGTTGACTCACTTTTCATGATTTTCTTGCATCCTTCTCGTTTCTCTTCCCAATTTTTCCTCTACTTCTCTTATTTGATTTTCAAAAATCTTTCTTGAGCTCTTCCATAGCCTATAACCAATTTATATTTTTCTTGGAAGCTTTTGATTCAGGAGTTCTGACTTCATTGTCTTCCTCCCATTCCTTGCTTTGATCCTTTTTGTCTCCAAAAAAGGATTCTATGGTCTGATTGGCTTCCTCTGCTTGATCATCTTGCCAGTTATTTGACTTTTGAGCTCTTTGCCGTGGCAGAGCTCTGCTTCCAGGGTGGAGAGCTTTGTCCCAGATCTCTGGAGTTTTTGCAAATGTTGTCAGTAGCCTGAGGAGAGTGCCCTCTCTACACCACCACAAGCTCTGGCATACTGGAATTTCTCACCCCATGACCACCACCCAAGGAATGACCCAGATCCAAGCAGGTCAAAGCATGAGTGATTACCCTATGAATGGTTGCTTAGTCCCCCTATAATCTGCAGGCCAGGGGCTCTATAGGCAGTCACATGGCAGCAGCTGCAGCCACCACACCTCTGCCACTTCTCACCCTGGGAGGTAGAGGCCAGACCATGCTATTTAGCCACCCAGTTCCAACGAAGTTCCCCACTGACTTTTTACTTTCTCTTTGGCATTTATGGGTTGAGAAGTCTGGAAACTGCCACAGCCACCAGTGATTCATTCTCCTGAAGTCTGCTCTGGCCAATCTGAGTGGCTGGTCAGGGCTGCCCAGGGCTTGGTGCAGCTCACATGGGAATGTGCTTGGCTCCCAGCTTGGTGCAATAGACCCTTTCTGTTGGGTTGTTGCCTGCCTTCAGTGGGAGATTTGTTTCTCTCTGTCACTTTGTGGGTCCTGTAGCTCTAAAATTTGTTTAGAGTCATATTTTGCCGGTATTGAGGTGGTTGTGGTGGGAGTTCATGGACTTCATCCCCACTCCCCCACATCATACTGATTGTTGAAACTACAAGTCATGGCATATAAGAATTTTTCATCCACTTTGTTTTTTTCATTATGGACAGTGAGATCAGTATCTTTTTTCATTATTTTGGATTCTATGGGAGAAGTTACATACCATTCTGGTGCTAAATACAATTACTCTAAAGTCATATGCAAATAGGAGCATTTGAAAACCTCACAATCTATGCAAAATTGTTTTGGTGAAATACATCAGATAATATTTTCCATCGTATTGGGTGAACATATGTGCATTGTTGTACAGCCTCCTCCTTGAATATCACTATTCAGTTTATGATCTACCAAAGTTACCTCCAAAGTCACACCTGCTGTAGGCTGTACAATTTTAATGTGTTCATGTGAACCACCTCTGATGATTAAAAAAAATAAGCATTCCCTTGAATGAGAGCTTACATTCCCTATAACCCTCACTCATATAATTATAAAGATGTGGCCAGGTGGAGAAATCACCTATAAAAACTTATGGTCTTATGTTTTTATCAAGGACGTCCTTGATGAAAGATTCATTCTCAAAGGTTTTAGTGAAAAGAAAGTTGCTTATTTC
>JAQQSW010000649.1:0-16003 GCA_028646575.1 Pseudocheirus occidentalis
AGAGAGAGAGAGAGAGAGAGAGAGAGAGAGAGAGAGAGAGAGAGAGAGAGAAAGTTTCCTGGTATCTGGAAGTTGACTGAAAACTGAATTGGAGTTTTCCTGAGACCAAAATCTGGTGAAGGCCATCCAGAAGGCCAATATTCCTTCTGGGTCCTAGAGCCAGATGAATTGCTGGAAGACTGAAGAAAGATGAACAGGATAGGACTTTGTTTATTCACGGCCTGGCTGATCCTTGAGTTCCAGGCAAGAGAAGTTGTGAAGGGTTTGAGATGTGCTGGACCCTGTGAACTTCAGTGTGTGCTGGGGATTGCCATGAGGACTGGGCAAGGACCTGGGAGCTGTCTATCTCTGAGGACTGGATGAGAACCTGGCAGCTGTCTGCTTCTGAATCCAGGTGACTGTTTGGCTGATTCAGAAGGGAGCTGGGACCACAGAAGGGGATCCAGGGAATCAGAGAGACCATCCCCACTCAAGATGAAGAAAAAACCTCTCCTTGGACTAAACTGAGGTTTGCTGTAAACCAAGGGGTGGAAAGTTTGTGTGGTTTTCTAATGACTGTATTAGGGACTAATGATATTTAGTAATTGGGAATCTAGCTTAGTGACTGCTAGATGAGTGACTGATTAAGTTAATGGTTGCCCCATGAGTGGAAGATTGGTATATTGTGAATTGATTGATTGAATCTTTAAGTGAGAAGGGTTTCACCCTTCGGGAAACCAGGTAATTCTTCTTTGGTTATATTGTGAATTGATTGATTGAATCTTTAAGTTAGAAGGGTTTCCCCCTTAGGGAAACCAGGTGATTCTTCTTTGGTTCCTTGTTCTAAATATTGTGGCCACTGTAGTGAAAACTGTGTGGCCATTCCAATGTTAAGCTGTTATGGACACTATATTGTGACTTTCTGTGTTAAGATGTAATATTGAGAATATTATATTGTGAATATTAGACTGAACCTTGATCTGTAATGGAATAAACAGAGTGTACACTATTACTGTGTAATCCAAATCTTAAAAGCTGTTCACAGGAGCATTCTTTTGGGAATCTGCTGGTGCTTGGCTTTACAAGAAGCTTCTAGATCTTGTGTTATCCTTATTGTGTTCCCAAAATACTCAAATTGTTTTTTCCTTACTGCTTGTAATATTTTTCCCCGACCTGGGAACTCTGGAATTTGGCTATGATATACCTAGGAGTTTTCTTTTTGGGATCTTTTTCAAGAGGCAATCTGTGAATTCTTTCCATTTCTATTTAACCTCTGGTTCTAGAATATCAGAGCAGTTTTCCTACATAATTTCTGGAAAGATGATGTCTAGGCTCTTTTTTTTATCATGGCTTTCAGGTAGTCCAATAATTTTTAAATTATCTCTCCTGGTTCTATTTTCCAGGTCAGTGGTTTTTCCAGTAAGATATTTCACGTTGCTTTTTTTCATTCATTTGGACCTGTTTTATGGTATCTTGATTTCTCATAAAGTCATTAGCACCAATCTAATTTTGAAGGAATTAATTTCTTCAGTGAGTTTTTGAAATTTCTTTTCCATCTGGGCAATTCTACTTTTTAAGGCATTCTTCTCCTTATTGGCTTTTTGGACCTCCTTTTCTATTTGAGTTAGTCTATTTTTAAGGCATTATTTTCTTTAGTCAGGCAGCTGACTTGTTTTTTTTTATTATTTTCTTGTATCATTCTCATTGAAGACCCAATTGTTCCTCTACTTCTCTTACGTCATTTTCAAAATCCTTCTTGAGGTCCTCCATGGCCTGTAACCAGTTTATATTTTCTTGGAGGTTTTTGATGCAGGAATTTTTACTTTGTTGTCTTCTTCTGGTTCTGCATTTTGATTTTTTGTCCCCTAAGAAAGATTCTATAGTCTGATTGCGCTTCCTCTGTTTGCTCATCTTATCAGTTAATTACTTTACTTTTGAGCTGTTTGCCACAGAAGAACTCTGATTCCAGAGTTGAGAGTTCTGTGTCCCAAATTTCCAGGGTTTTGTGCTGCTGTTGTCAGAGCTATGAGAAGGGCACCCTCTCTACAGCCACCACAAGCTCTGCCATACTAGTTCTCCTCACCCCAGGACCACCACCCAAGACTGTGACCCAGATCCAAGCAGGTCAAAGCAAGAGCAATTCCCCTCTGAGTTGTCACTTGGTCCCATGATCTGTAGACCTGAAGCTCAGGAGGCAGCCACCTGTAGCTGTGGCCACCTCTGCCACCCCAGGGGCAGGGTCCTTCTCTCATCCAGTTCCTACAGAGTTCCCTACTGACATTTTATTTTCTTTTGGTGTTTATGGGTTGAGAAGTCTGAAAACCACCATAGCTGCCAGTTATTCACTCTCCCAAAGTCTGCTCTGACAGGTCTGTGCTGTGGGTCTGGGTCACCCAGGTCTAGGCTGGTGTGGCTCACATGGGACAGCACTCTGCTCCCAGGTCAATGTGACAGACCTTTCCTGTCAGCCTGCCTTCAGTGAGAAATTTGTTTCCCTCTTTCATTTTATGGGTTCTGTAGCTCTAAAACTTGTATAGAGTCATTTTTACTGGTATTGAAGTCAGTTGGAGCAGAAGCTCAAGCAAGTTCTTGCTTTAATTCTGTCATCTTGTCTCTGCCCCCTCATTATTTCTTATATGCAAATAGTATTCCATTACATTCATATACTACAACTTATTCAGCCATTCCCCAATTGATGGGTATCCATCTCCTCAATTTCCAATTCTTTGGAAAGAAGAGCTGCTGTAAATATTTTTGCACATATACGTCTTCCCCCCAACCTTTTTAAAAAATAACTTCTTTGGTATGCAGACCTAGTAGAGATATTGTTGGATCAAAGTGTATGCACAGTTTGGTTGCCCTTTGGGCATAGTTACAAATTGCTCTCTAGAATGGTTGGATCAGTTTACAACTACACCAACAGTGCATTAGTGTCTCAGTTTCCCACATCCTCTCCAACATTTAATATTTTCCATTTCTGTCATATTTGCCAATCTGACAGGTGTTAGGTGGTACCTTAGAATTGAATTTCTCTTAGCAATACTGATTTAGAACAGATCTTCAAAGTGCTATTCACATACAGAGAAAGAACTGAAAGCATCATATTTTCACTTTGCTTTTTTTCTTTTGGCCTATTTCTTCTTTTACAGATGACTAATATGGGAAAATGTTTTACATAATTGTGCATATATAGCCTATAAAAATTGCTTGCTGTATTAGGGAAGGGGGAAATAAGGTAGGAAAGGAGAAAAATTGGAACTCAATTTTTTTTAAAAAATGAATGTTATCAAATCCAGCCTCAGACACTTAACACTTACTAGCCACATGACCTTGGGCAAGTCACTTAGCTCCAGTTGCCCTACCTTCTCCTTCCAAAAAGCAAAAAAAAAAAGAATGTTAAGGGACAGCTAGGTGGTACAATGGATAGGGGTCCAGGCTTACAATCTGGGGTTCAAATCTGGCCTCAGATACTTTCTACCTGTGTGATCTTAAGGCAAATCACTTAACCCTGGTTGCCTAAAAGAAACATGGAAAATTGTCTGTACATGTAATTGGGAAAAAATTAAACATAATTTTTATAAATCGGTGGAAAAAACTAAAAAGAAAAGTTAAAAAAGAAAAGAGGGAGAATGACTTGGATTCAAGCAGACAATCACTCCCAAAATCCGAATTGAGTCATTTATTCATATTGAGCTAATCTTAAACAGAGGCTTCCCAGTAAAGCCAGGATAGAGCATCTAAAAGTGGCAATGAGGAAAAGGCTCTAAAAAGAGAGCTTTTTTCTTACTTTGCTTGGAACTGGGCCTCCAGGTCATCTCCTGGCCATTTCCAAACCATGCTGCAGCCTATATTATACTTTCTCCTCTGACTCTATCTCTGCTATGTATCTTGTCTCTCATTAAATGTACACTCCATGAGGGCAGAGAATGAGATGCGTGATTGTTTTGTACCTCCAACATTTAGCACAGCCACTGATACATGGAAAACATTTGATAAAATCTCATTCATTCATTCCTGAAACTTCTCTTCTAAGACAAATGTAGTGATGTGTGAAGGGGGTCATACATGAGAGAAGTGCAACTTGCATTGAAAAGGGTAGCCAAGCATGTGTGTCTTAGGATGGGGTGGATAGAAGGAGAAATGGACAGGGATGTGGAGCTCATTCCTGTTAGTGGACAAATGTATTTCACATTCATCCACTGGTTTGAATAAATGAATCAATTTGGAGGCCACTGAGAGAAGTGGAAGGGGCCAATATTTTTGAATAGCAAGGACAATGACAGGTAGGCTTTAATGATCATCTCTCTCAACTCCAATTCAATAAATTACTGTCCTGAGGGAATTGTGAAACTCTTAAGACTGGAGAGAGGTCTGACCAGAGCCTGATGTGGGACCTCAGAGCTACCTTTTTGCTGCTTAAGTAACTTTAAAAAAAAAGGAAGACTCTGGCCTATTTCCACAGGCTGAGGAGTGAGAGGGGGCTGGATTCTGCCTTTGATTAGCATCTATATAAAAGATGGAAACAAAGAAAGATATTTGTGGATTCAAAAGAAAGAGACAGGCCTAAAAGAGAAATGTTGCCCAAAGTTTACAATTGCACAGTCCTGGCAATGAAAGCTAAGAAAATCAAAATGGACTGAAATGATTTCTTTATACAAGACACTACATTGGATATTGAAGATGTAAGTCAAAAACAAAAACAAAAAAGAAAAGACAGAAACCAATGTTACACCAAAATAGCTTACATTCTACTGGATAGATATGCCATGTACATTTCTAAGTAAATCTAAAATTATACATATAACAATGGTCTGAGGAGATTGTTGTGACTTTCCTTTGCACTGACCAGTCAACTCCCCAAAGACAGCTACTATGTCCCCTCAGGGCTCTAAGATTAGACTTGAGGGTTTGGGAAGGGTCTTTTTCTAAAGCTATATTGGTCATAAGACTGAGCCCCATGCTCTCATGGCACCCACACCCATGATTATCAGTGGATAACAGTTGTCAGCCAGACTTCATTAGCTTTAGAAAAGGATATTTGCTATGGTAATAGATAAAGAAGAGTTGTTACAAGCATCTCCCCAAATGTCTGTGACACTTTCTGTCATTAGTACATACACAGTCCAGGTAAAAGATAATTCACAGCTCCTTAAATTCCTTTTTCTGGAGTCCTCAATATGTTCCCCTTAGGTATGATGAGATTGATTTTTTGTTTTTATGCTGGTGTTTCTAAAGAACTTTGAAGCTGCATCCAGTCTATCCTTGGTTCCTGATACAGACACTGCCATCAGCTGTTCCTGGGAGGTTCCTAGGATGTCCATGGGATGATGGAAAGTCTAAAATCATTGAGACATTTCAGAACTCATCAGGTCCTTCCTGTGGCCAAAACTAGGGGTGGGAAGTGGGTCAGGGAGGAGACTAGACAGAAGCTGAAGCAATCTTCACCTTGTCCCGAAGCTATTCCATCACTGAGAAAACTTTATCTCATTTCTTCTGTGCTTAGCAAGCGAATTTCTGATTTGAACAAGCTCTGAGGTTTTGTTCAGCCTCAGAGGGCATGAGCAACTTGTCTAGCCACAGGGCTGATGCAGGCATTGCCAGAGCTAACTCAGAGTTCGGGAGGCTCCAAAGGAAAATGTGGAAAAGAAGATGTATTAAACTGCTTACCAAACTGAAGCCCTTGTGCTGACTCATTGTGGTATACCTATGAAAAATGGAGAGTATACCAGAACCAAGCCAGGAAGCTGAACTGCTTCCATTTGAATTGTCTTAGGAAGATTCTGAAGGTCACCTGGCAAGATAAGGTACTGTACACTGAGGTCCTTTCTTAGGGTAACTGTCAAGCATTCAAACTCTACTACAGAGGGCACAACTCACCTAAGGCAGGTGCTCACATGGTGGTCAGAAGAAGATAGAAGGACACTCTCAAGGTCTCTGAAGAACTTTGGAATCATCTGCATGATGTGGGAGACAATGGCAAAGGACAGCCCAGCATGGTGTGCCTGCATCAGAGAAGTCAATTTGCTCTATGAACAAAGCAGAATTGCAGTAACTCAAAAGAAATGTGAGACAAACACAGAGTCATCTCCACTCCAAAAGTTCATATGGAGTATTTGTGACTGAACTGTGGTAGTGAAGTGTCCAGACACCAGTCAAGTGGCACTTTATGGAATTAGAGACCAGTCAAGTAAAACTTAATGGACTTAGAGATCAAGAAACTGGCCTAGGGTAGCACACCCCGTTGGTCTTTTTTTTTCTTTTTCTTTCTTGGTCATTACTCTCTGGCCTCCCGCTCTACATACCCCACCCATGTAACCACTACATCCTGCTTTAGTAACAGCCTGCTTGCACCTGCTCAGTAACAAATTGTGTTAGATACGTAAGCCTAACAGTGAAGCTGTACTGTATAAAAGGTTCTGCATCCCTGAGCTAGGGGCTGATTCCTTCAGATTGGCACTTGACGGACAGCCACCAGCTGGCTAATAAAGTTTCTAAAACTCTTCATTCAGACTCTCCTGTAGCTCTGTTAAGACTTGCCATTTCAGTAGAGCCTTCTGAACTCACATTGGTCTGGTCAGCCACAGTCAGACACATTGTACCTTGACTACAACAGAGTAATGTCATTCTGACCCTCTCTGAGAATGGAGGACAACAACCAATCAGGACCTAGGAAAGTATCAAGGCTTTGTTCAAATCTAGTGAAGAGAGGAAATGTGTTTTCAACCCATAAATACATCAACTCACTTTTATGGAGTGTGATAAAATTGACTCAATGGATTCCTCTTTCAGATCCATTTCAAGAGGTCTAGACACTGATGCTTTCAGGGTGAGAGTGAGAGATAGAGGAAAAACAAAATGGTGAAAAGTCCAGTGAAGGATGTGACCCTGAGCTGAGCTTTGAAGGAAGCTACAGATTCTGAGATGCAGAGATGAAGAAAAAGTATATGCCAGATATGGAACAACACATTCCCAAAAGATCAAATGTATGTGTGCAGTAGGGGGTGTGATATCAAGTATGGACAACAGCAGATAACAGGTCAACTTGACTGAAGCAGGACATTCCTAAAGGAGGTGGGAATTATAGGATTCTGGATTTAAAACTGGAAAGGACCTTAGAAGCCAGTGGAATTGGACCTCTCTCATTTGGCAGATGATGAAATGAAGATACTGAAGAGAAGTTAAATGACTTGCCCAAGGACATGTAACTGTTGAGGTTTAGGGTTTAGGGGTACTCGAGACCCCAAAATACCAACACGCCAGATCCTGCCAAATGAATTCAACTCAAGTCTTCTCTCAACCAAAGTAAAGCAAAGTTTGTTAAAGATTTGCCATAATGGGTAAACTCTTAAGAAGCCTAAGTATATGTGACACTTGTATTGGACAAGCAGGCCAGAATAATTTGACATAGAGTGAGACATATAAGTCAGTCCCATCATGGAGGCAAAATGGATCTTATACACAGAAAGACTGTGGGAGGATTTAAGGGTGGTCTAGAGGAGGACTTTGGGGAGGATCTTGAGGAGGAGTCTAAGGAGGATCTTGAGGTGACTGAGGTCAGACTCCAGTAAAGAGATTAAGGGTGGGAAATAGATGAAGGCTACCTGGAGATGACAGACAATGGAAGTCTAGGCTAGTTTAAAGGTACAGATAATTTGATAGGATCAAGGATGGGAAGTAGCTGTCACTGGAGGGCTAGGTTAGGTTAAGAGTAACAGAGATTTGGGCCTAGAATAATGAAAGGCCTATGGCCTCAGGTAAAAGCCTCATCAAGTGGGAAGATTCAATCAGAGTTCAAGGGGTTTCCCAGAGACTGAAACCCGTTATAACTAGTACTTATTTGAGCTACATTTGAACTCATATCTCCTTAGTTTCAGGCCTAAGTGCCCTGTCCACTATGCAATGCTGCCTCTCATGGAGGGCTTTAAAGATGAGGTGGAACATTTAGTATTTTGTCCTTGGCAATGGCAGAATTATACTTAATGAAGATAGTTTTAGCAGCTGTGCGGAGGATGGGTCAGAGGGGAGAGACTGGGAACAGAGAGACCAGGTTGGATATGATTTGCACTTGTCCAGGGCAGTGATATGGTTCAGAGGAGGAGCCTGGGGAGGGTCTTCAGGAGGAGCCAATGAGTTCAGACTCCAGTAATGAGTCTGGGGAGGATCTTCAGGTGGATTTAATGAGGTCCATGCAAGAGTGAATTGATATTTTGATAGGCTGAAGGGTGGGAAGCAGATGGACAATGGAGGACCAGGCTAGTAACAAGTAACAGGTTTGGGCCCAGCCACAATGAAATACTATGGCCTCTGCAAATGCCTCCTGAAGATTCAATCAGACTTCAAGAGGTTTCCCAGAGTATGTAGAGACTGACCACGAATATCCACTTTTCCTGACCCCTTGTTCAATGAAGCTTGAACCATCTGTGTACCAGACTGCATTGGGGTTCAGGAGAGGAGAATCTTTCAAATCAGCTTGACTGGCATAAACACAATCCAAGGTCTCCTCACAATCATGAACCAGGACATCTGAGTAGGTACTGTCTGGGAGGTGTGTTGCTGGGTTAAGTGTGCGGCACACCCAAATGGGTTAGGTCAGGGGTATCTAAGAGCAAGGCTTGATATTTTGTGAGCCTGCCACTAGCCAGCCACTGGTGGCCCTTTGCTTCCAGGATGCTCTGAACTCGGTGGGGAGTTAGAACTTCCAGGGGCTGACCAAGTGTAAGTTTAGAGGCTTCCTCAATTAGAATGGCTGTAGCAGCTACAGCACGGAGGCATGCAGGCCATCCTGCAGCCACAGAGTCCAATTGTTTTGAAAAATAGGCAACTGGCCTGGGATCAAGTCCTAATAACTGAGTTAGGACTCCCAGAGCCTGTCCTCTCCTTCCATCTACATACAGAGTGAAAGGTTTCCCTAGATTAGGTAGGGCTAATGTTGGCATGGTGGCCAATTTAGCTTTCAGAGTCTCAAAAGCTTTGGTCTGATCTGGACCCCACTCTAGAGGGAGTGAATCAGGGCCCTGAGTAGAGTCATACAGAGGCTTAGCAATAAGGCCAAAATTTGGGATCCAGAACCTACAAAACCCAGCCATACCCAGCAAGGTTCGAAGTTGTTTTTTCATGGCAAATTGTAGGGTTAAGTCCTGAAAGCCTTCAGTAAACTTTGTGGGGTTTTCAGAGAACTTACCCAGCTTCTCTTTAATTTGGTTGAGATCAGAAATGGAGAATAGGACATGCACTCTAGTTGTCACACCACCCGAGAGAGGAGCTTCTATTAAGGGAAAAAGTCCTGAAGGTGCTGTGGGAACAGAGGCTTGGGAAAGGAGATTGGAAGTCCCACTTCCTGTAATAGAGTGACCTGGGGGTGCTGGCTGGACCAGATCAGCTGGCTGACAAGGGGGAAGGTCAGCTGGCACCTGAGGAGGGGAAGGGGTCAGAAGAGAAGTTACCCCTGGTGTTGCCATGGAGGTAGTACCTGAGGCATGAGTGGGTGTTGCCTCGGGGGGGAAGGGCTATGGAGGGAGACACTTCAGCAAGGCCAGTGGCAGGCGTCCCTGAGGGGGGAGGGATCATTCTGGGAGATGCAGGGTAGGAGATAAGGATGGTGTAGGGGGCAGGAAATGAGGGGTGTTGGGCTAGAGGAAAAGGGAAGGGAACTCAGGGGGAAGAGGGTTGGGGTCCAGCATGAGGGGCGTGGGCAGCTGCCTCCATGGGACCAGTGACTGGGACCTGAGCAGGAGTTCCTGAAGGGGGAGGGGCTGGGGCCAAAGCCATAGGAAGGGGGTCATTTAATTGGTCCCTGTTGCCCCTTTGTGGAGAGGCACTAGCTTCAAACATCTCACACTCTTTCCTGAGAACTATGTTCCGAGACAGTTCAATAAAGGCTAGCAAATAGGCAGCTTCTACACATTTTTCCTCTCTTCTGCAGTATGATTCTAACTGCAAGAGAGTATTCTCTTTTAAAGTCCCAAAAACAGGCCACTATTCATGGTTCTCTAGGCAATAACTAGGCCAAACAGTGTTGTTAAAAAAACACTAGCCTTTCCTTTTTAAGGTTTCTAGAGAAACTAAATTTTTCCCAATGTTTTAGAAGACAATCCAAAGGCGAAATTTTTGGAGCCACAGGTAAAGGGTCTGTAAATCCCTCCCACCATAAAAGAAGGTTTGCAAGTAAACCTCGAAAAACAAATAAAACAAAATAAGACAAGTTCCCCAGCACTAAGAGAACTGAAAGAATTTGGCTCACATTTCCAGAAGAGGCATCTGTCTTTGTCCTCCATTCCTTAGAAGCTGAGCACATGTCCATTTTCTCCAACACGAATACCTAGGTGTCTGACCTTCCAGTGCCAGCTAGAGAAGAGCTTGAGATTAGCAGTGTTTCCCAGTGTCAAGGTACCACAAAAATGAAGAGGGTGCCCAAAGAGGGTTAGGGCTGCCTGAGACCCCAAAATACCAACATGCCGGGTCCTGCGGAAAGAATTCCACTCGGGTCTTCTCAGCCAAGGAAAAAGTAAAGTTTATTGAAAGTTCACTTGTATTGGACACAGAGCAAGTCTGTGCTAGAAAATTCTATGGCACTCTCACACAGATGGAGGGAAGATGGGGTCTTATATACAGAGGAATCTAGGGGTGGTTCAGAGGAGGAGCCTGGGGAGGGTCTTCAGGAGGAGCCAATGAATTCAGACTCCAGTAATGAGTCTGGGGAGGGTCTTCAGGTGAAGTTAATGAGGTCAATGCAAGAGTGAGTTGATATTTTGATAGGCTCAAGGATGGGAAGCAGATGGACAATGGAGGGCCAGGCTAGTAACAAGTAACAAGTTTGGGCCCAGCCACAATGAAATACTTATGGCCTCTGCAAATGCCTCCTGAAGATTCAATCAGACTTCAAGAAGTTTCCCAGAGTATGTACCTCAAAGATTCAAGTAGAGCTCAAAAGGGGGGGGTCCCAGAGCCTACACCTCATCAGTGTTGATCTTGCCCCCATTAAATTTCACAGATTCCTTAAGAATCTGGACCACTGCTATTGGCATCAGAAACACCACAAACTCACTAGGAGTCTGGCCCTCTTCAACTGGTATTACAGTAAACTCACTACTGGGACTGAAAATTCACTACTGGGCCTGTTCTTTTGAGGCAGACCCCCACCCTGTACCCTTGCATTTTTGGGTTCCTAGTGTGTGGAATGAGTGAAAACTTCTCAGTTTGGGGTTTTTAACCTTCTCTTCTTCCCTCCCCTTCCATAGCTGCTGTCAATCACTTTTACCTTCCTTTGTCGGTTTCCTGCCTTGGTGGGACCCTCCCCCCTTTCTTCTCTTGCTGTCCCAGTTGGGAAGAATTTGGTGAGGTGAGCCTCTCCACCAATGAGAGAGGAAACAGTCGGGAAAGAGGGCTTGACTAAGTTAAGTTATATATAAAGGATTCTACCCTTTGAAACACACCCTGTCCCTCATGTCCAGGCATGGGGCAGACAGCCCTCTTCTCCTGGGGAAGAGAATAAACTCCTGTTCTTATCCTAAGACATCTCTGTGTTTACTTTTTATTACTAAATAAAGGATGAATGGTATTTTTCAACCCAAACACTAGTACCCCCTGACTGTAGCACATTCACTATGGATCACAGGTTTTGAGTTGGATGGAGCCTACAGCTCATCCTCATTCTATTTTATTTTTAATTTGCTTTACTTGCTGCTTCCTTTTTTCCCCATTACTGTCATTTCCCAGTAATCTTCCTCCCCTTCCCATCCCCCAACAAGCCTTCTTGATAAGCTAAATGTAACATGGATTAGATCGCCCCTGCCACAGAGATGTCACAAAAATGTACTAGGCTGGGATATGTGTAAGGAAGGTATTCTGATTTACTCAAGGTTTACTCAGAGATATTGGTCTTGAAGTGAACTTCTACCCAGAGACCACATAGTAGGAACCAAGCAGGAATGAGTGCTTCTCTGGTCTTTCTTCTTTCCCTCTCAGCTCACTATGTAGCATGGGACAAGCACTGACCTCATCATCTCAACCAGAGAAAATCTGGAGGAAATGAAATTTCTTTGAGGATGGTACAGGAACTGGAGGAAAAGTAAAGAGCGACTGGTTTGTGGAAAAAGCCAGAAAGAGCTATTGGGGTAAATACCAATCAGTCAAACCAAGAGACCTGTTTGGTGAGTTGGTTGAAGTCCAGATTATACCTCCTTTCATCGTCTTTCTCTGGAATGGAGCACTGGGCAAATTTCTACATAGTATATAAATCCCAGTCTCTTCCTTCAGTAGTCCCCCAGACCATCTGTGAGGACATAGGAAGAGTGGACAAAAATTTCATCCTGACTGCTAATTATATTACAATGTGCCATACCTTGTTTCAATATCTGCTCTTTCCTATGTTCTTTGGTATTGTTAGTAAAGTACATGGATATAATGTGGTTAGGTTAGGGGTGCTCAAGACCCCAGAATACCAACACACTGGGTCCTGCCAAATGAATTCAACTCAAGTCTTCTCTCAGCCAAAGAAAAGCAAAGTTTATTAAAAGTTTACTTGTATTGGACACAGAGCAAGTCTGTGCTACGTCATTCTATGGTGCTCTTGAGCATGTGCACATGCGTGCGCGCACACGCACACACGCAGGGGCAAGAACACGTCTTATATACAGAAAGGTTGTGGGAGAAATCTAAGGGTGGACTGGAGGAGGACTTTGGGGAGGGTCTTAAGGAGGAGTCAATGAGGTCAATGAGTGATTAAGGGTGGGAAGTTGCTGGAGGCTACCTGGAGCCAACAGACAATGGTGGGCTAGGCCAGTTCAAGGGTGGATTGATATTTTGATAGGCTCAAGGGTGGGAAATAGATGGACAATGGAGGGCTTGTCTAGTAACAAAGGTCTGGGCCCAGCCACAATGAAAGCTTATGGCCTCTGCAAATGCCTCATCAAGTGGGAAGATTCAGAGTTCAAGGGATTTCCCAGAGCCTGTACCTCAAAGATTCAAGGAGAGCTTAAGGGGGTTCCCAGAGCCTGCACCTCATCAGATATTCACTCTGATCTTCCTAATTCTACAATTTTGTGTGATATATTGAGAAAGAAAGCCAGACCAAGGGAGAAAGATAGAGGTTCAGAGTCAATGAGAGACAGAGAAAGGAAGAGAGACAGACAGATACACAGACACACATACACACACACACACAGACTTTCCTCCCATATTCTACACTCAGCCACCCTGGCCTACCTGCTGTCTTTCACTCAGGACTCTTCATTGTCCATCACTGTTCCGTGTTATTAGCCATCCCCCATGCCTGACATGCTCACTTTGCTCACCTCTGCCTCCTAGTTTCCCTAACTGGCTTCCTCCAAAATTCACCTCAAATTTCCACCTCCTTTGGAAGACTTTTTTTCTCCCACATCCCCCAGAAGCCCCCTCTCTCATCTTTTATTTCTTTCTCTCTGTCTCTCTCCCCTCTCTCTCCATACATATATACACATATGTATGTATACATGCATACATATACATATACACATATACATACATATACACACATATACATTGTCAGCCTTCAGAGTTTGGTCTAAGAAAGACAAACAGGATTAGGTTATATCCATATTTATTTCATATATGTGTGTGTATGTGTATGTATGTGTATGTGTATTTGCATATGTATATATGTACGTATGTGTATATGTGTGTATATGTGTATGTGTGTATATACATGTATACACACACACAGACACACACACATATATTGTAATAGCCAAATGAAATAGCAAGTTTTAACAAAGTGACCACAAAGTCCAATTAAAGGTTTTAAGGAGCTTTAATAGTAATTGAATTAGCAGCTGGGCTGTCTCATAAGCCAATTAGAAAGAGAAAGAAGCCCCATAATCCAGAAGTACAGAATCTTTTATACCATATAGTCCCATTGTTTGGAGGTGCAAGTAAGTTGCTGAGGCAAGGGAGTTTGTGATTACAGGGAATAATGACAGAACACATAGAAGAATGAACAATAGGCAAGGAGGGTTTGTGATAACCTCTTTAGGTAGGGGATTATAGGGTAAGCAGAGAGGGGCATGGGGCATGATGACCTGGGCACGTAGGAGAAGAAAAAATGAAGGCAAAGACAAATCACCTAGATTGGTTCCTACACCCTATGGTTGGCCCATAGGCAGGTTCACTGTTTTCTAACTTGCTGATTTCTAATTTCACAAAGTATTATTTAACTATTTCCTGGCTACTTCATTCTTAAGTCCATGAAGTTTCTACTTAACTAGTTCCTGGCCACTTCAATATAGATAGATATAGATATATAGATATATATCTGTTCAACAGGGACTGATGTCACTCCATCATCATTTCATCTCTAGACAGAGAAAATACCTGTTTTATCAGACACTCTTCCTGCTCCCCCCCTTCCCACCAGCTTGGGCTATCTAGACAAAAGGATCTGTTTCCCAAGCTTGAGTAGAACAAGATGGCCTGGCCTACCTTAGATTAAATTACTTGCAAGTTTGGGTAGGGACTGACCAGAATAAGGAAAGTCAACGCAATCTCATTGTCAGCAATTTCCTTCTGAAGAAAAAAATTGAACTTAAATCACAACTTTGGAAGAATGGGTCTGGGGAAGCTCAGAATCTTCTAGACACTGGTTATTAATAATAATGTTTTACAATATACATACATATATATATATATATATTTACCTATATATGTGTGTATAAATTTGTGTATGTATATATATATATATATATATATATATATATATATACACACACACCCATATGTTCACTTCATTAGAATGTGAACTCCTTGGGGGCAGAAAATGTTTTTGCCTTTCTTTGCATATACATCACTCAGCACAATTATTATTGAGTTAACTGACTCAATTAGACTCTCTCTGGGTAAGAAACTAATGCAATAATATCTTGTGTCTTAGAATGGGACGGCGTGGGGTCTCTTAAAGTGGGAAGATGAGAACCTTTCAAGTCAAAGAGGGCAGAGGAGAGTGTGAGTGACCCAGGTCCCTGGGGCAGAATGACATGGGCAGCACACATTAAATTTATTTTAAACTTACTCTAGGAAGAAGAATTGACTTTCCCTAAGTTTTCATAGCTAATTAGTAGAAGAGCCAAGACTAGAAATTGAATTCCTTGGTCTCTGCCTGTGGGCTTCTCCTGTTCCTGTTGTCTATGAAGACACTGGCCTTCTTTGGTCATCAGAGATGAGAGTTCAGCCCATGTGCTGAACCAAGTTTGTGTAGTCTTACCTTAATCTTCTCTTGACTCAGTCCTACTTTGAAGGCCCCATAAAATGACATAAATCCACACAGAGATAGGGAAAAGGAGTTATGTGGAAGAAGAGACTAATATTAAAGGGATAGATGGATGGATGGATAAAGAAATAAGATAACATTGTATTTCTTTTGTATTTTATCTGTATAAGGTTATATATGTACACATTTCATTTTTTGTTCTTTAAAATTTTGAACTTAAACACCAAAAAAGGGTTTTCTCTATACATATTAGAAGCCAAAAGAGGATTGAATATGAATTGTGAGACTCCATTTCATACTGGTTTTTAAAATAAGTGTATAATAGATTGTATATATCACTTTAAATACTGTCTTTTCTGTGCTTCCTTCTAAATTTCCTTCTTTTGTCTTCTATGAACTAAAAATGTTTTAATGGCCTTCTTTTTTTGGCATCAATATTGCTAACTCTCGGGGCGGGGCGGAGCCAAGATGGCGGCGTAGAAGCAGCAAAGCACCGCAGCTCCCACACAAACACGCTAAAAAACTCATAAAATGGGACGCTAAACAGATTTTCAAGCTCCAAAACTCTCCACAAGACAGAAAGCACTACAGGCAGCGCAGCAGGTGGGGCTCTTCGCAGCAGTCTGGGAGCCTTGGCTGAAACCCCGGCCGGCTCAGGCCCTGGGGCATCGGGCCGGGAACCGCGGCTGCAGGAGAGCAGATCGGCTGCACTGGAGGCAGAGTTACCACATTTATCAGGCCAGAAGACAAAAAGGCTAAGAGAAACGTCAGTGGATTTTGCTAACT
>JAQQSW010000649.1:16503-33399 GCA_028646575.1 Pseudocheirus occidentalis
GTGCCTCTGCACTTGGTTGTCTTTTGGGATCCTTACACCCTGCTCTCAGGGTCTCTGTGACCTGTGTTGTTAAGTCAAAATCTTCATGCATTTCCTAGTCTTTTTTTTTTAAAATGCTAAGAGTATTGGACCATAGAAATTAAAATGTATTCCTATTAAGTTCTTAAAGGCCAGGTAAACTTTGTTATTGTGATAAGGCTAGTTTAATTGGGAAAGTTCATTTATAAAAAGGTAAACATCCTTTTGTACTTAGGAATTTGTGAAATTTAAAATTTGTAAAAGGATTCAAACTCACTGTGAACTTTAATTTCAGGCGGATTGCCTAAAGAGTCTTTATCCTGATTAAGTAAGGAATTTCTCTACCAGGAAGGAGACAAGGAGGGGCAGAAAGCACTTCAGGCTATATTGGTACAACTGCTTTTATTCTATCCATTACTGAAACTAGATCAGAAATGTCTTCTATGGGTTGTCCTTGCGATTCTGTCCGCCTCGGTTCTCTTTTACGCTCGGCCTGGAGTCTTTCTGAAACCGCAGCCGTGGCCGCCGTCAAGATGGCATCCACCAGCCTATTGGATGTACTTCCAAGAGTTACATGTCCAAACCATCCAGATGCTATTTTGGTGGAAGACTACAGAGCTGGGGACATGATCTGTTCTGAATGTGGCCTGGTTGTCGGTGATCCAGTTATAGATGTGGGATCAGAATGGAGAACATTCAGCAATGACAAAGCAACCAAAGACCCCTCTCGGGTTGGAGACTCTCAGAATCCTCTCTTGAGTGATGGAGACTTGACCACAATGATTGGCAAGGGCACAGGGGCAGCAAGCTTTGATGAATTTGGAAATTCAAAGTATCAGAATCGCAGAACTATGAGCAGTTCTGATCGTGCAATTATGAATGCTTTAAAAGAAATTACTACTATGGCAGACAGAATCAACCTCCCTCGAAATATAGTTGATCGAACAAATAATTTATTCAAGCAAGTATATGAACAGAAGAGCCTGAAGGGGAGAGCTAATGATGCCATAGCTTCTGCTTGTCTCTATATTGCCTGTAGACAAGAGAGTGTTCCTAGAACATTTAAAGAAATATGTGCTGTATCACGGATTTCCAAGAAAGAAATAGGCCGGTGTTTTAAGCTAATTTTGAAGGCTTTAGAAACCAGTGTGGATTTGATCACAACAGGAGATTTCATGTCAAGATTTTGTTCAAACCTTGGTCTTCCTAAGCAAGTACAAATGGCAGCTATGCATATTGCCCGGAAGTGGAGCTGGATCTGGTGCCCGGTAGGAGCCCTATTTCTGTGGCTGCTGCAGCAATTTACATGGCCTCCCAAGCCTCTGCAGAGAAAAGGACTCAGAAAGAAATTGGAGATATTGCTGGAGTTGCTGATGTTACAATCCGGCAGTCTTACAGACTCATCTATCCTCAAGCTCCAGATCTGTTTCCTGCAGACTTCAAATTTGACACCCCAGTGGATAAACTACCCCAATTGTGAATTGCTCCATGTATTTTAAGCTTTCTTGAACATTGAACTTGCCCATTGTAAGAACTGTATAAAGTGCTGAGATTGAGCCTTCCTAACATGAGGTTGGAGAAACAGATGTGAAGATGCAGTAGTATGGAACATAATGCACATTCCAAGGCTAAGCAGAATAATTGTGTGGCATTTTATATGTATATATTAGTGAAAGTAAATATTTAATGGCAGTTAAGATTAATTTCTTATTGTATTTCATTTCTTTTGTAGCGTTCTAGTAAATTGTATTTTGGAAGATATTTGAAATTATATAATTCCTGAATAAATTGTTTTCCAAAAATAAAAATAAAGAAATGTCTTCTATGTAAGGAAAAGAGTTTCAGTGCAAATTTCATGAAGGGAGGTAAATTGTGGCCCTCTGAATTATATCTGCCTTCAGTGGAGTATTCACCATGCTTTATAACCCCACTGGTCAAGCTATTGTTGAAAGAAAAAACAGCACCCTTAAAACTGCTCTTCAAAAACAAAGTGGGGACTTGGTACCTGAGAACCCGGAGATGAACTCTGGGGTTGTGATTACTGACCATACAATTGGCAATTCTAAAAGGTCACAGCCCCAGGCAACTGTAGCAACCAAATGGGTGATGTGGAAAAATGTTAAGGGACAATAGTAAGGTTTGCACTCTGTGTGTGGCCGAGGATTTTTGTGTGTTTCCACAGATCATAAGAAGGAAGTTTGGATACCAGAAAGGAGAACAAGGCCTGTGTCAACAAATGCAGAGACCACAAACTCAGCCAACCCCCAGGACAAGAACCAGGCGAGCCCTACAGTGGAGGAGAAGGAGCCAGAGCCAAAATGAGGGCAAGTGGATGTTACATTTTTGAACTGTAGGACTGATGTATCAGCTTGCCATTGGGTGGACCAGAAAACCTATGTTTCCTGGCACAATGATATGAATATTAAAAAGAGACATGGAGGATACCCCAAACTTATTGGTTTGGACACTTCCCCAATGACAACATTCTTTTCTGCCCTTGTTCCAAATGGAATATACTTGAGCAAAACTGACCACACCTTTGTACAAGCTTATGCATTCATGTGGGGAAACCTTAACAATGTAAAAATCACTGGAGTTGATAAGCATTATGATGGCACATGTATTCATTGTATGGTTTCTGAATGTCATGATAATATTTCTTTGGGTCAATTGCTATTTGTTATAAGAAGAGCAGGTATAATTATGCCTCCTGTGGAGAGTGAAAACTGGTTTTACTGATGAATGCTGATCATTCTATTGCTCAAATCAATCACCAATTGGGTTTTAATTGAAAAAAGAGGTGTATTTCTTCTTGGGATAATTGCTTTAATTTCTACTATTGTGAGCAGTGTTGCTATGTCTACTTCTATTAGCACTGTACAAAATCAGATAGTCATGAGGAATTTTGTATATGTATTTTTGTATTTGTAAACAAAAATATAATGAGTCAGAATATGGCATACCCCAAATTAGAAATCATCTTAATGGGGACCAAATCCTGAGGCACAATATAGTTGATTGGATTAAGAGAGCTCAGGTGATATTACCTGGGCAAACACAACAAACTATAACCTACATAGGAATAGGCGTGGCATTACTGGGTTTATGTACCTGCCTACCCATCCTTATTTCCAGTTTTTCTCACATTATTCAACAAGTTATATATAATGTCCACCTGCATGATTCTGCCCATGGCCCTATATGCTATAGGGGGGATGAAGAGAACTCCCAGAAGTCTATTAGGGCTTTGTTAATGGGATGTTCCCCTCTCCTATAAATAAAGATGGGGGAGATGTTGTAGGCCAAGACTTTCAGGGGCTTTGGCCACATTAGCTCCCCAGTTCTACAAAGGTCGTTAGGCAGATATGCAAGGAAAGTATAATCTTGTTGGGTGGATGCTCTCATTGGTTTCATGAATATCTAAAGAAAGTACTGAGTTAATTTGCAAGTCTTGATTGTAACACCTTGTTTGTGCCTCTGGACATGGTCCTGGGATAAAGAGCTTAATGAGTGATTGGCTTTGGGTTGGGGTAGATAAAGATGGAGACCAAGGGTGGTTCCTTGCATTGTGCTAAGGGTACATAAACCTTGTATCTTCCATGTATCTTTGGCTCTGTATGAAACAGTTCTGCAATAAACAGACTATGGAATACATTCGCGTCTCTCTCCCTCTTTCTTATTCAGCTCTCTCTTTCTCTCTCTCTCTCTCTCTCTCTCTCTCTCTCTCTCTCTCTCTCTCTCTCTCTCTCTCTCTGTCCCTTTATTTCACTCAGCTGGTAGCTAGGCCCAGACTTGCTAGCCGCAGCATGTAACTACACATGTACAGCCTATATTGAATTGCTTGTCTTCCCAGTGGGAGTGGGTGAGGAGTGAAGAAGTGATAGAATCTGGAAATCAAAGTTTTAAAAAGAAATGCGTAAGATTGTTTTTTACATGCAACCAGGAAATAAGATATACAGGCAATGGGGTATAGAAATCCACCTTGCCCTACAAGAAAGTAAGGGAAGGGAAATGTGGGAGGACATAAGAGAGAACAGATTTACGAAAAGGTATTCAATATGCTTGCTATCTTGGGGTGGGGGTAGGTTAGAGAAAGAGAGAAAATTTGTAACTCAAAATCTTGTGGAAATGAATGTTGAAAACTAACTAAATAAATTAAAAAAAATAAATTTATTAAAAAAAGTTTTACATTAAAAAAAGAAAGAAATGATGAGCAGGCAGATTTCAGAAATGCCTGAAAAGACTTTAATAAATGATGCAAAGTGAAGTGAGCAGAACCAGGAGAACATTGTACACAGAAATAGCAAAGTTGTAATGATAATCAACTGTGATTGACTTAGTTCTCCTTAGCAATGTAATGATCTCCCTCTTTTCTTAAAAAGCATAGTCTCTAGATCACAGTCTTCCTCTGAACCCCAAACTCCTGTCCTTAATTTTGGGGTATTTCCCCATACACACAGATGTTCTCTTAATCACCCCTAGCCTCCCAATTTCTCAATGCCCCCAACTTCCACAATCTATTCCTTCATTATACCACAACCACATGTAAAAAGGTCATACTTCTGTGTGACCACAGCCCCTTTAATATTTGAATTTACTCTTTGGTCATCTTTGTGTGCTAGATGAATATGAGATGAAACCTAAAGTTTGTATTAATTTGCATTTCTCTAATTATTACTGATTTGGAGCATTTTATATAACTATTGAAAGCTTGATTTCTCCTTTTAAAACAGCCTTTGCATATACTTTAACCATTTATTATTTAGGGGATGAATGATTCTTATAAGTTGAATCAGTTTCATAGATTAGATATTATATATAGATACATAAATTCTAAATGTGTGTATGTGTGTATGAAATGAGTTCCTTATGAGAAAAACTGGCTGCAATGTCCCAGTGATTGTTTGCCTTATACTTTCTGCTACATTGGCTTTCTTTGTGGAAAATCTTTTAATATCATAAGCTAAAATTGTTTACCTCTTTTGTGAGCTGTTTCTTGTTTTGTCATGAACTCATGCCCTAATCATAGATCTGAAAGATAATTTTTTCCCTTGCTCCTCTAATTTGTTTATGATGTCACATTTAATTTCTAAGTCCTATATTTATTTTGGAGGTTCCCCTGGTATCTAGTGTGAGATGTTGGTCTAAGCATAAATTGGGCCAGATTCCATTTCAGTTTTTTTCAGCAGTTTTATCAAAGACTGTGTTCTTACCCAGGGGCTTGGATTCTTAAGGTTATCAGACATGCAGCTACTGCATTCATTTGCTTGTGTGAGTTGAATACACAGTGATCAATCTATTGCTTTCTTACTTGATATCAAACTGATTATTCCCACCAGTTTCTTACTCAGCACCAGATTTTTTGATTTTTACTGTTTTTGTAGCATAGTTTAAGATGTAGTACTGTTAGTTCCCTTCCTTTCATTGTTTGCCTTGAAATTCTTGATCATATGTTTTTGCAGGTGAAATTTGTTATTTTTTTCCAGTTCTATAAAATAATCCTTTACTAGATTGATTGATATAGCTCTGAATAAATGAATTAATTTAGGTGCTAAAATGTATCTCAGAAATTGCTTCCAGTGTATCTTCTAAATGGTATAAGCCTACTAAACAAATAAATGTCATCCTTCTCCTCACCTTCTGCCATGGATGCCTGATAGTTTCTACTATAAAGGACCAACTCTGAGAACTATGAACTAGTGAAGAGGAGATTCAGGGCATCCTGAGTGTACTACATGACATCCTGGCCCTCTTTTGTTCTCTTATTCAAAATTTAAGACTTGACGCATGTCCTAATCATTCTACTTTTGTCCTATGTCATGGGTCTGAGTGAGATTTCTGGACTGCCAGACTCCAAGATAAATATCACAGATGAACACTCCTATCCCAGGCTATTGTGGATGCTTTGGGAGACTTAGAAGTTTCCACAAAAGAGACAGACTGACCAATCAGACTTAAAGGTAGAGATCTTTACATGGCACATTTTAAAAGGAATATATGGGGCTTTTTTTCTGCCTTCGGAAGGCCAAGTCCAGATCAGAATTTGCCCATCTTTGCCCTCAATGCTTAGTTGCCATAGTGATAAATAACACTGAATCACTAAATGAATCACTAAACACCATCACCTAGCAAATATTGGATGCTGATTCTAATGCTGATGCTGGGGTTAAACTTTGGCTGCTGGGCCTATCTCCCTTCCATGACTGAACAGGCCTAATCATGGGCTCATCTTTCTTACATTTCCCATTATCTCCATCATATTCACTGGCATCCAGTCATTCAACTAGGAGCTGGCCATGTCATTGTCACTTCTTGCCCTAGGAACTGGGCAGAGAAATACAGGTATCTTTCTTGCAAGTCTCCCATTTCTCTGTATCTCTCACCTTGCTGCACATCCATATGGAGATGCTGATTCTCCACTGCTTGAGTTCCCTCCCAGATCCCAAGTGCTCTCTCTTTCTCTCTCTCTCTCTCTCTCTCTCTCTCTCTCTCTCTCTCTCTCTCTCCCCTCCCTCTGTATGTGTGTGTGTGCATGTGTGTGTATCTCTCATTCTTTCTCTGTCTTTCTCTTGGCCTCTGTCTTTCTCTGTTTCTCCCTCTCACTTTTAATCAACTACACCAAATACCCCATTTCTGCACTGATAATTTCATTCCCTATACCAGGATCTGCTACAAGGCTCCCTCTTTTGGAGACAGATGATGCTACCCATTCCTCTACTCCCCATTAGCAAGAACTGGATTGTTTTCCCAAACAACTTTCTCAAAGCTTGTTTTTCAATCTGCAATTTTCTTCCCCCATTCCAAGAAGCTCAGGAAGCACCAACACCCAAAGGAGAACTATTCTGTTCCTCCCTTTCTGAGTGGGGTTTGAGGTTTTGTGGATGAGACCCATGACTCTGAGGGATAAGGCCTGGGGAACCATCAAAGACAGATGGAGTGGGGCATGCGCAGATAAAATCTGATGAGAGAAAAATACATGGGTACACACTGACATGGCTATCAGCAGACTCATGATGTTCTTCTGCAAGAACTGCCATATTAAATGGCTCTAAATGGGAATTTTCTCTGCCTCATTTAGGACCTCAAGCAGAGATGTTTCATAAAAAGGGCATTTATGACTGAGGCAGTTCTCAGCATGAATCTTTCTCAAGCTTTTCTTTTCTGAAACCAAAATTATAGACATTTAATCAGAAGAAACCCTAACAATAGCTCTGAACTTCTAAGAGACAATGAAAGTTTGGAATTCTGTTCCCAGTATTTCTTATATTGGATTTCCTCACCCTTCATTAGATCTTGCTGAATACTCTAGTCATAACTGTGATCTGTTTCCTAACCAGATGGACGAAGCTTATGATGGTCATAAGAGGACAAGTTGGGGAGGGACAGTTTTGTGCTTCACGTCATTTATGTGGATGGGTATGTGACACCTGACTGGTAGAAAAAATATTGAGTGTGATGTTGCCTAACTGTGTAAGGTGCTTAATTCATCTGTCTGAGGAAACCTTGGGGAGTTTATTCAGAGAGACATGTGAACAGAGGACATGGGGAGGGGGAGGGAGTGGAGAAAAACTTTGGAATAACAGACATGCTTGGGAAACTGACTCCATGCTTTCTTTGGACTTACTTGAAATTCTAGAGAGTTCTCAGAATGGTCCTCTGGGTGAAATTGCTCTCTCTCTCTCTCTCTCTCTCTCTCTCTCTCTCTCTCTCTCTCTCCTTGTCATGCCCTAAAACACCATTGTAGTGACTCTTTCCTCCAAATATTTGCAGTGTAGAGAATGATCAATCTTCATAACAAAAGCTGCTTTCCTGATTACTTTGAAAGGGGGAGGGTAAGCCTGAGTTGAAATCCCTCAGGTTGGTTCTTTTCTCTGAAATGCTTGTTACACAAAAGACTATAATAGCAAATAGTGAATAAATCCACTTATCCAAACAAAACATCAAACAGAAATCAGATAAGCTGTCCGATTAGAATATAACATGAAATACACAAGAGTAAATGTGCTCTTCATCTGGGATTGAGTTAAGTTTTTAGCTCAAACAAGGAATGGGCAAACAATCTCACTCAGAGGAGGTCTATTCTTAAGAATCTCTAGAATTTCAAGCAAGTCCAAAGACAAGATAGGGCTGACCTTTCATACATAAATGCCACTCCAAAAATCTTTATTTATTAACACCTGGAGTTTCCTCTGTCCATTATTCTCTCTGAAGAATGCCTCTAAAGTCTCTGAAGTCAATTGAGATAAGTCCACAAGCCAAGTACCTTTGTACTTTGCATTTTTTTTGTGTCAACCAAGGGTTATGAGAGGAACAAATAAGGTAATATATATAAAGCACTTTGCATACTTTAAAGCAATAAATGCTATAATTATGATGTGTCCTCATCACATAAATTCATTTCAACATATAAAGTGGACTTTTTTTAGCCTAAGTGCAGAACTTTTCAATTTATCTTAGTTAAATTAAATCTCATTTTACTCACTTCTCCCAACATTCTAACCTGTCAACTGCTGCGGCTAGCACAGTCTGGGCCTAGCTGTAGTGAAATAAAAGGACATCAGTACCAGCTGAGTGAAATAAAAGGACAGAGAGAGAGAGAGAGAGCTTCTAGCTGAATAAGAAAGAGGGAGAGAGAGACGGGGATGTATTCCATAGTCTGTTTACTGCAGAACTATTTAGTACAGAGCTGAAGATACATGGAAGATACAAGGTTTATATACCTTTACAAGAATGCAAGGAACCACCCTTGGTCTCATCTTTCTCTACCCCAGTCCAAAGCCAATCACTCATTAAGCTCTTTATCCTAGGACCATGTCCAGAAGCACAAACAGGGTGTTACAATCAAGACTTGCAAATTAACTCAGTACTTTCTTTAGATATTCATGAAACCAATAAGAGCATCCACCCAACAAGATTATACTCTCCTTGCATATCAGCCTAATTACCTTTGTGGAACTGGAAAGCTAGTGTGGCCAAGGCCCCTGAAAGTCTTGGCCTACAACAGTCAACAACTTTTTGGATCTTGTCTCTGTCACCCAATATATTAACTATGTCTCCAGTTTCAAGCCATCTGAAAATTCACTTTGCATACCTTCTATGTCTTCATCATAGAATATGACTAGTACAGGACCAAGGACAGATTCCAGGCATACTCTATCAAGGAACTTCCTCCAATCTAACATTTAGCCGTTAAGGACTATTCTTTGGGCCCCAGGCATTCAACCATTTACAAATCCAGCTAACAGCACTATCGTCTAGTCCATATCTGTCCATCTTCTCCCCAAGAGGAGCATTAGAGACTTTGTCACTTCCATTGTCAGAATCCAGGTTTAATATATTTACAACATTCTCCTGATTCATCAGTTCAGTCATTGTGTCAAAAAGGAAGGTTTATATGGCCTAACCTGTTTTGGTGAGGTCTTGATAGCTTTCATATGATCACTCTTCCCTTTCAAAATGCTCACAAATCATATTTTTTTTCTGGGAGTCAAAACTAAAATTTATTAAACCATAGATTATAGACCTGTCCATCTTCCCTTTTTAAAAATGTTGGAACATTTGTCCTCCAGTTTTATGGGACATAAGCAATTACAGGACAAAATCAATTAATTGCAAAAAGGATCAAAGAGAAAATGATAAAGAATTACTCTTAATCTTCTCAAACCCAACCTGCACATACATGCACACAAAGAAGCAGGTCCCTTGTGAATACATCCTGGGATTAGTCTCTTGAACTATAAAACAGAATAGTTTTACACAAACAAGAGGAAATAATTTACTTTTGGGACTGCTACTTTTCTCCTAGGCTAAAATTTTCACACCCTAGATGTTACACTAACGTGTTCATTGTCTTATCCTGAATACTCTATCATGTACCACACTAGCAAATCCCTAAAGCTATACAGATGAAATATTTGTTATTTATGCCTGATACACACACACACACACACACACATGTATATGACATTGTTTTTATCCCCTAAAGGGTCAGGCTTCTTATACGACCTCTGTTTTCTAGGTTCTTCTAAAATTAGAGAAATAGGAAGCATAGGGGAAATCAAGATGATCTTTGTCTCTTGTGAAAGAAGGAAGCTTTATATCTGTGACACCCAACACAGTGCCTGTTGCTGCTTATTTACTGCCTTTTTACTTATTTTTAAAAATAAAATTTTAGCAATAGAATCTTTTGTTTTTATGCTGCCAAAATTTTACCCATATTCTTTGTTTTCCCCTTAATAAAGCCATTCCATGTAACAAGATATTTCGTTTAAGAAAAAGAAAAAAAGCAAGGTGAGGGGGAGGGGAAGGAAAAAACCAATCAATATGCTGGCAAAATCTGAAAATAGATGCAATGTTCCACACTTGTGGAACTTTTCCCTCAGCAAAGGAGTGGGGACAGGAGGAGGTATAGGCTCATATCACTTCTTTGGGTCCATGAGCATTCTTCATAATCCCCAGCTCCCATGGATGCAATGACCATCTCTATGCAAATGCTTCTCAGGTCTATTTATCCATCCCTAACCTCTCCCCTGACCTCCAGTTCTGCATCACCAGTTGCTCCTCTTTAACTGAATGTGGCATAGATAGCTCAAACTCAAAATATCAAAAGAAAACTCATATATTGCTTTTTCTTTAATTTTGGGGGAGCATAGACCTAGTAGCAGTATTGCTACTAGTATCAAGTGCCCTTTGATCAGGACACACACAATTTTATAGCCCTTTGAACATAGTTTAGAATTATTCTTGAAAATGGTTGGATTAGGGCACAGCTTCCTTGATAAGTTTTTGAGGTGAATATTCCTTTGTAAGAAATTAATGTTCAGCAGTTAAATGGAACTACAATACTAGTAACAGGAGCCTAACAATGTAGGCAGGGGGAGACAACGCAGCTTGTCAGGGTTTGATCTAATGTAATTAGAGAAGAGAGACAATTATAATCTCTCAGAGATATTATCCTCTAGAACCCTGAGGGCGAGATGTAGCTGCCCTGGCTCTGGGATAGGCTCTACTCTACCACCTTCACAGGATCTCTTCTACATTCCACTTACATATCTCTTTTCTGCTTATATACCCATCCCCCTGATGCATATCCTCTTCACCTTAAATAAGGACTGCTATAAGAACCTTTTAGTTAGTCTTCCTGTCTCAAGTCTCTCCAAGCAATCTTCCACCCAGCTAACAGAGTGACCTTCCTAAAGCATGGATCTGAATATGTTACACTTTCTCCTACCAATAAATTCAGGTGACTCCTTATTACCTCCAGGATCAAATAGAAAATCCTGCTTGACTTTGAAAGTCATCCATAACATGGCTCCTTCCTACCGTTTTTTGAATTTTGACTTTACTTCACATATGCCACATCCAACATCAGTGGCTTCCTTTGATACCTGGCACACAACACTAAGTCTCCAGACTCCATGCTTTTTCATTGATTGACCCCCTCCCCTTCCCTAGGATGCTCTCTCTTCCTGGATTCTTTCAAGACTCAGCTCAATTCTCATCTTTTGCAAGATGCCTTTCCTAGTCTCCTCCACTGCCAGTGTCTTTCCTCTGACTTTACCTTCCTTTTAAGTATATATTTATGTACACAAACATATATGTATATACACGTTAAATATCTATCCTATGTGTATAGTTGTGTGTAGTTTCCCATATTAGAATGTTAACTCCTTGAAAGAAGGAACCATGTTTTCCCTTTCTTTATATCCCTAGTGTTTAGCACATTGTCTAGAACACAGTAAGTCCTTAACAAATGCTTGTTGACTAACTGACTAACACTTTCATAATATATACTTTCTATGTTTTGTGGCACTTCTTTCAATTTACATTGTAATGGTTGACTATATTGCTTTCTAGGTTCTTCTTCCATTAACATCATTTTGAAAACACTTGGTTTTTTAAAAATAATATTTTATTCCCTCCCAATTAAACACAAAATTTTAACACTGGCTTTTTTAGAAAAAGTTTTTAGTTCCAAATTCTATTCCTTTCTCCTTCCCTTCTTCCTCCCAGAGATGGTAATCTGACCAGTTGTTGGGGGCCAAGACTTTCTGGGGTCTTGGCACACTAGCTCCCCATTTCTACAAGGGCATTAGGCAGATATGCAAGGAAAGTATAATCTTGTTGGGTGGATGCTCTCATTGGTTTCCTGAATATCTAAAGACTGTACTGAAAGTTAATTTGCAAGTCCTGATTAGGACTCCCAGTCTATTGTGCCCTCGGAGGTGGTGTTAGGATAAAGATCTTAATGACTGATTAGCCTTGGGCTGAGGTGGGGTGGGGAAGGCAAGACCCAAGTCATGTAATCACCCCTGAAATAAGGAATATAAGCTCTATGATTTTCTTGTATCTTTGGCTCTGTACGAAATAGTTTGGCAATAAACAGACTATGGAATACACCCCTGTCTCTCTCCCCCTTTTCTTATTCAGCTAGAAGCTTTCTCTCACTTTCTCTTTATTTTTCTCAGCTGGTAGCTAGGCCTAGACTGTGCTGGCTGCAGCAACCAATAATCTAACCAGGTAACCTAACCAATATGATATAAATTATACACGTGCAGTTGTGTAAAATGTTGTGGGCCAAGACTTTCAGGGTCCTTGGCCACATAGCTCCCCAGTTCTACAAAGGTCATTAGGCAGATATGCAAGGAAAGTATAATCCTGTTGGGTGGATGCTCTCATTGGTTTCATGAATATCTAAAGAAAGTACTGAATTAATTTACAAGTCTTGATTGTAACACCTTGTTTGTGCCTCTGGACATGGTCCCAGGATAAAGAGCTTAACGAGTGATTGGCTTTGGGTTGGGGTAGAGAAAGATCAAGACCAAGGGTGGTTCTTTGCATTGTGCTAAGGGTATATAAACCTTGTATCTTCCATGTATCTTTGGCTCTGTATGAACTATGTCTGCAATAAACAGACTATGGAATACATCCGCATCTCTCTCCCTCTTTCTTATTCAGTTCTCTCTCTCTCTCTCTCTCTCTCTCTCTCTCTCTCTCTCTGTCCCTTTATTTCACTCAGCTGGTAGCTAGGCCCAGACTTGCTAGCCACAGCAGTAAAATATATTTCCATGTTAGTCATGCTATAGAAGAAAACTCAAATTACAAAGAAAGAAAGTGAAGATAGTATGTTTTGGTCTGTATTATTCAGAAACTATTAGCTCTTTCTCTGGAGGCAGATGGCAATTTTTATCATAAGTCCTTATTGTCTTGGATCATTGTATTGTTGAGAATAGCTAAGTCATTCACAGCTATTCATTATACAATAGGTGCTGTTACTGTGCACAATATTCTCCTGGTTCTGCTCTTTTCACTCTAACTCAGTTCATGTAAGTGTTTCCAGGTTTGAAAATATGCATTAAGTTACTTTCAGACTGAGGCAAATCTAGCTATTTTTTCCAGTAGCGAATCTGAATTCAGTCTCCTTTTTCCTGTGGCTTTTGACCAAGTTCCTCTCCATGTATATTCATCTCTGATGCTGGTGTGCATTGGTATTCCAAGAATGGACAATGAAGGTTAAATGATTTGAAAGGGTCTGATGAGAACTGATTTCTCTCTTAGGGCATGGTCCCCTTGTTCCACAATTATCTCCCCTATGAACAACAAGTAGTTGTAACACACTGATTCAATAATTCTCTATTCTTTGGAGCCATTTTGTAGACTGTTAGGCTTGCTTGGTCTCTTGACAATTTCATATGAAGTGGCTTTCCTCATTCTGATTTTTCCTGGGACCATAAACCCTCAAAGCAGTATTCTACCATGAACTGGAATTCTTGACCATAAGCTCAAACAGTATGGCACTGTCTGTTTCTCTCCATGCTCTTTGGAATTGAGGTCACAATTATTTAACCTTTGGGCTTCAAGAACCCAGATTACAGATAATTTGTATATGCTAACTGAAGAATCTTTAAGAAAATTATATAAAATCTTGGAACTTGCACAGTTCAACTGTCATTCCCGAGCTAGGGAAACTTGAACTGTTACCATGAAGAAAGGAAAGTGTTTTGTTGCACTAGGGAGAAAAGCTGGATTATATGTCATACCTGACAGTTAACTGCCAAAATTAGTGCATGTGAGGCACTTGGGGAGAACATTTGACAGAACTGTCTGAGACAAAAATTCTGAGAGGACTGTGAAGAGAACACAAGGAGACTTTTGAACAAACAAGTGGCTGAGCACCTGGACTTAAAAGCGTGTGATGGGAGGGAATGCACTGGAGCCCAGGCTGAATCAGCAATTGGGAGGTGACGGTGAGATAAGTGAATTCAGAATCTTAGTCTTGTCCATTATTTGTTGTTGTTGTTGTTCATTTATTTCAGTCATGTCTGACTCTTTGTGACCCCTTTTGCAGTTTTTTGGGTTTTTTTGGCAAATATTCTAGAATGGTTTGCTATTTCTCCAACTAATTTTATAGATGAGAAAACTAATGCAAACCAGGATAAGTGACTTGCCCAGGATCACACAGCTAAGGAATATGTAAAGCCTGATTTGAACTCAAGAAGATGAGCCTTCCTGACTTTAGACTTGGCATTCTGTCTACCATGCCACCTAGTTGCCCTTTACCTGATATACCAGAGCCCAAAGATTGTGAGCCTCATGGCAGCTGATACACAGTTTAAAATTTTATTCATGTTTCTGTTACTTATTAATTTTAAATTTTATAGCCAGCAAGACTGATGTTTGTCCTTAGTATATGAGTCTGAGAGAGGAAAGATGGTTTGTAAGAGAAAAAAATTTCCCCTCAATTTAATTACTGGGTTGAGGGCTTTAGTTTTGTATGTTGGGAGATTCTAATGTCAGACCAGAAAGAACCTTTAGATTGTCTTTGAACCCAGTGGAATAAATTATTTATTAGACGATGAGGCATTTTTAGCAAGCTAAAGGGTATGGTGTTGGTATGTTTGTTTTCTAGATCATCTGAAACACTGTATCCCCAAATCAAACTTTACAAGGATGCCTGAAAGCAAGCAGGAGTCCTCCATAGATCAAGAAGAGGATCAAAGCTTTAGAAACAGAGAAGACTTTCTCCATCCTCTAGTGCCACCCTCTCACTTACCATGTGAAGAATCTGAGGCCCAGTGAGATGAAGTGATTGGTTTCTATCTCAGTAATTCCCCAAACCTGGTTTCAAGACCAAGTCCTCTGACTCTAACTCTACACCAAGCTTCCTCAACCCATCTCTCAGTTTACTGACAGCATTTGAGTCTTCATTCTTAGAGACTCCAAAATAACTGCCACCTAATCATCAGTGTGTATGGAAGAAAAACCACAAGCTTGTTGCCACAGCAGCTTTCCTGGTAGGCATTATAAGCAGGCAATAAAAAGATCACATGCTGGCAGAATCTCCTGCTTGGTCCTCAGTGTCCTCAGAATGTTTAACAATATGATAAAAACTTGGGATTGTGGTCTTGGGGAAGAAATGACATAATTCTTCTTGTAGAAAACTACCCCTAACTATACTATCATCTTGGCTGGCATCAGTGGATAAAACACAGAGTTTGACTGGGTCATTACATGTAAGGATAGAAAAATTCCAGGGGGGGCAGAGCCAAGATGGCAGCATAGAAGCAGCAAGGTTTTGCAGCTCCCACATAGCCACCTCAAATACCCATAACATATGACTCTAAACAAATTTTAGTACTCCAAAACTCATAAAAACACAAAAAATACATCTCTTGCTGAAGGCAGCTTGGCACAAAGGGCTCATCGCAGCAGGTTGGGAGCCGAAACCAGCCCAGCCTGAAACTGTGACCTGGCCTCAGGGTGGCCAGGAGGAGCCACATCTGGAGTCTTCAGGACAGTGGATCAGCAGCAGCTGTGGCAGTTTCCAGATTTATCAAGCCAGGAGAAATAAGGATTAAGTGAAAGGTCAGTGGAATTCAGCTAAATTTAGGGGAGCAAAGCAGTCTGGCCAAACTCCCCCCCAGGGAAAAGAAGCAGCAGAAGTGGCAGCTGCCTCCACCAGGCTGCTTCAGAGCTCCCAGCCTACAGACTGCTGGGGGGCCAAGCGATTGTTCAGAGGCCAAGTGCTCTTGTGTTGAGTGGCGTAGATCCAGATCATGGTCTTGGGTGGTGGTCCTGGGGTGCGTTTTCAGTGAGCCAAATCTGGTGGGGGCCAAAGCAGCCCCCTAATAGCTCTGGCAGCTGTGAAAACCCCAGAGATTTGGGACAGAGCTTTTCCCCCTGGAAGTAGAGTTTCACAGAGCTAAAAAAGTCAGGCAATTAATTGAATGACCAACATGAACAGGAAAAGGAAGCAAAGTAAGAACAGCGACCAAACTCTTGAATCCTTTTTTGGGGACAAAAAGGGTCAAAGCATGGAATGGGAGGAAGACAACACAGTCAGAATTCCCAAACCAAATGCTTCTGAGAAACATGAAGATTGCCTACAAGCAATAGATCAGCTTAAAAAGGACTTTGAAAACCAAATAAGAGAAGTGGAGGAAAAATTGGCAAGAAAAATGAGAATGATGCAAGGAAATCGTGAAAAGAGAGCCAACAACCTGACTGAAGAAAATAACACCTTAAAAAACAGATGAACTCAAATGGCAAAAGAGGCCCAAAAAGTCAATGAGGAGAAGAATGCCTTAAAAAGTTGAATTTTCCAGATAGAAAAAAGAATTTCAAAAGTATTCTGAAGAGAATAATTCCTTCAGAATAAGAGTGGAGCAAATGGAAGCAAATGACTTTATGAGAGATCAAGATACTATTAAACAGATTCAAACAAATGAAAAAATAGAAGGCAATGTGAAATATCTACTTGAAAAAACCACTGACCTGGAAAATAGATCCAGGAGAAACAATTTAAAAATTGTTGGACTAAACCTGAAAGCCATGATCAAAAAAAGAACTTAGAAAGCATCCTTCAAGAAATTCTCAAAG
>JAQQSW010000650.1:7052-17474 GCA_028646575.1 Pseudocheirus occidentalis
AAGGAAGGAAGGAAGGGAGGGAGGGAGGAAGGAAGGAAGGAATGAATGAAGGAAGGAAGGAAGGAAGAAAGGAAGGAAGGAAAGAAAGAAGAAAAGAGAGGATCTTGTGCGGCAGATTGGAAAGAGATATTAATCCAATGCAATTCAACAAGCATTTATTAAGTGCCTACTATGCAGGGTTCTATATTAGTCACTGATGATACAAAAACAAAATAAAAAAACAGTTTCAGTCCTGAAGGAATTTACATTCTATTGGGAGGGAGAAAAACTGTACACTGATAAGCATGTTCATTTTTATTTGATAACAAACGCACCATCAACAACTAGAGGGGCAGAGAAGGCCTTTGGATAGGAGGTAACCCAGGAGTTAAACTTTGAAGGAAGTTAGGGTAAGAGGTGTCAGTGACAAGGCAGTATATATCCAGCACTTTGGGAATTATCAAAAAACATTAAATGGCAAGTTCAAGGCACATACTTGGAAGCTTACTCATTCAGTACATTAGGTGAGAATTTGGATTAGAAGAGTTTTCCACTCCTCTATACAATATTTAGGGATGTACTAACAACTAGGCAGAAGGGAGGCATAATAATACACAGGCTACCAGAGTCAGAGGGTCCAATGTGAGTTTTCTAAGATAACAGGGTATGGGACAAGGAGTCATTAGATTTTCCTCTTCCCAGGGATCATCAGTTCTTTAATGAAGTCCTGCAAACATTTGATTGTATATAAATAACAAATTTCTAAAAAAGAAGAAAGAAAAAATGAAGAAAAAATGGTCTGGATCAATAGAGCCAACCAGCTGGATCATCTAATAGCAGGTCAATCACCAAGAACTCCATCAGGCTGCCACACAGTTGATTCAATTGAGTAGTTTAAGATGATGAAAATCAACAGACTATAAAATGGTCAATCTGGTTATTTGGGCAATCTTTTCAACATACTTCTGTTATACCTTTCTACCCAGAATACTCTCCTCCCTTCTCTCCACCTAGACCAAACTGACCTGTTCTTTAAGGGCCAGCTAAAGACGCACCTACTTCAGGAAGCTTTCCCTGATAGGTCCAGCATAAGGTGAGTTCTGCCCTTCCTGACCTCCTATGATACTTATTAATCATCACACATTTTAGTACTTAACTATATTTTTAAGATATATTGTTTCCTAATCATTTTATCTATTCAAATTTTGTCCTTACATCCCCATTATCCCATCATTCAACAGATTGGAAATATTTTAAGAACAGCAATTATATCATTTTTTTACGTTGGTATTCCCTAAAATGTATTGAACAGTACTGGACAAATGAGACATATTTACTAAATATTTATTTAAGTAAAAGTTGACCACATAGACAAATCCTATTGATTCCACAGGTCCATAATACCTATGCTATACTTTGCAATGCATCATCATCAACCTAGTTCAGGTCTCATCTTATACTACTGCAGACACCTTCTATTCATTAAATTTCTACTGAGCATCTACTATGTTTCAGGTATTATGCTAGTTGCAGAGAACAAAAAGATAAGATTGAGACAAATCCTACACTCAAGAAACTTAAATTCCATTGTGGAAAAAAATATACCAGAGATAAGTTTATGTGAAGTATAGGCAGAGAATATGTAGCCTTCCCCTCCCAGGTCAATTTTTTTTTTGAGTAGGCAAACTAGACCATCGTTTGCCTCATTTCTAACTTAATATTAAATTACTGAATGGGATTTTGCCTCAGAAAAATTAAGAACTGTGAAAGTTCTTATCTGAAAAAGGCCAAGGTCTCCCACTGCATCTGGGATCATTTACAGTCAGCCTGACCTATGTCTTTCCACTGGACTCAGATGACCCTGGAGGGGAGAGTGAGGCTGATGACTTTGCATAGCCCTGCCTCACTTAAATCCAAATTAACTTGAAAGTCAAGACATCGCACTCCTGACATCATTGGTCCTCTTCCAGAACAAAAGACAAACAATAACAACAGAGCAGATTAAAATTAATTTTAAAGGAGGAAACAGTATCAACAATCAAGGATTATCAGAAAAGGTTCCCAGTAGAGTGTGATACCTGAGCTGCGTGTCGAAAGAAAGCAAGAATTGTACAAGTCATAGACAGAAGAGTAGAAAAACAGTGGTTCTAGAATCTGAGGACCCAGGTTCAAATCTTATCTTATACTGTATCTTATATGCATTATATATTACATACATTATAATTATATATTTATTATTTACATGATATAATTATAATATATTTATATTATATATAATTTATTATTAATTACATAGTTATATATATATAATGTATCTCTCTCTATATAATTATGTACATTATCTTATACTTAATTCCTGTGTGACCTCCAGCAAGTTATTTAACCTCTTAAGATTTGATTCCCTTATCTGTGAAATGAAAACTGGGCTAGACAGCTTCTAAGGGCTCTTTCTTCTCCGAATCTCTGATCCTATGATCTGAAGGCAGACGTGAAGAGGAAGAACATTCCAGGGATAGGATGGAACCTATGCAAAAAGATAAATGACCCAGGTGGAAGATAGAATGCTGTATATGGTAAAGTAGGGCAGTTTGACTGGAACATAGAATTAATGAGCTGGAAAAATATGAGATTAGTTTGGAAATATAAATTGGAGCTGAACTGTGGAGGATTTTAAATCCAAACAAAACAGTTCATCTTTTATCTTAGAGGCAACAGAAAGATATTGAAACTTCTTGAGCAAAAGAGTGATATGTTCACACTTATGCTTTAGGAATATCAATTTTGCAACTGTATGGATGATGGATTAGAGTAGGGGAGAGCCTGGCTATGGGGAGATAATTTAGAAGGCTATTTCATATGTCTAGGTGAGAGGTGATGAGAATTTGAGATATGGTAGTGGTTATGTGAACTGAAAGAAAAAGGTGGATGTGAAGGATGCTGTGGGTCTTGGCGGAGACATGGGATAAGGGAATAGTCAAGGATGACTCCGAGGCTCTGAACTTGGGTTCTGGATGAATGATTATACTCTTGCCAGAAATAACAAAACTAGGAAAACAAAGCGGATTTAAGTAGAATAATGAGTGCTATTTTTGATATGTTGATTTTGAGACATCTTAAAGGACAGTAGGATGGAGATATCTAGAAGGCAGTAAGAGACATGGACCTGAAGCTCAGGAGAGAGATGAAGACTGAATTTTTGTATTTGAAAGAGTCACATTCATGGAGATGATGAGTAAACCCATGGGAGCTCATAAGATGATCAAAAGGAAAAAATGTAGAGAGTGAAAATAGATGGGCCCAGGAAAGAACACTGGTGGTACAAACACAAAAAGGGATATGGGTGCTGATTTGAGCAAAAGATTGTGAGAAGGCTCAGTTAGGCACTTAGGAGGAGGACCTAGAGAGTACACTGTCATAAAAATCAGGTTGAAGAGAGTACCTGGGAGGAGGGAGTGGTCAACAAATTAAAAAGCTACAGAGAGGTCATGAAGGATGAGAACTGAGAGAAGGCCTTTGGATTTAGCCAATAAGAAATCACTGGTAATCTCAGAGAGTCCAAGTCCAATTGAGCGGTGGGATCGAGCTGGACATCAGGGGTTGAGAAGTAATTGGGAGGTGAGGAAATGCAGGCAACAAAAGTAGACAACTTTGGAAATGAAAGGGAGGAGAGATAGAAGATAATAGTTTGAGGGGACGGAAAGGTCAGGTGAAGGGTTAGTTTTTTTTTTAAGAATTAGGACTAATCTTGACATATTCATACAAAAACAAAAGGTAGATAGAAACTTAAAATTGAATGAGACAGGGATGATTAACTTATGGTTAAGGTGTGAAAATAGGGAATAAGAGCATAGATAAAAGGGTTGCCCTTATTAAGTAAGCTGCCTTCTTCTGATACTAGAACAAAAATGGAGAATAGGGCAAGATATTAGGGGTATTCTAGGTATAAAATTGGGTAAAATAAGCTTCTGACTGATGACTTCAATTTTCTCTGTCAAATATGAGACAAAGTCCTATCCAGAAAGGGAAGAAGAAGTAGCATAATAAATGGATTGAGGAGAGAAGACAAAGTGTGGACTTGACAGTGTGGGAGTCTGATGAACAGTGAATTAGGAAATAGTAAAGGGATGAACACCAGTGAGACCTCTATTGATATAAAATAGTATAAATTTGCAGGATAGCCCAAGCTCAGTTTTGTGACTTTTTCCAGTAACATTCAGCATCTTGGGAATAGGAGCATAGAAGACAAATGGTGAAAGTAATTTAGGTTTACAATTTAGAAAAAAATGAGCAGTGATCAACTTTGTCCATCATAGGACAGAATAAAATTGATCTGGTTAACTAATATTGTATCAAGATTTCAAAGAGAGCAAAGTGAGGATAAAACAAGTGTGACAACTCTCAAAAATGGAGAAGGGTGCATTAAATGGAGGTTGCACTGGCAACCACCAAATTGCCATCTGACAAAACAGGATTAGGAAAGATGAGGCATGGGGAAAGATGGAGGGATAGGATCTTGTGGTTAGATAGAGAAATTTCAAAGTTTGAGATAACTGAGATAGAGTGTGTGTATGATAATGAATTTAAGGTGTCAACATTCTTGTGTGAGACTGAGATAGAATGAAGGTGAGGGGATATCAACATAAATATTGAATTATCCAAATATTTGAACAGATTGAGCTGGAGTAGAAGATTATGAAAAAGGTACTGATATTTTTGAGAAAGTATAGATCATCACCTGGGATAGGAATTAGTAAATAACTGCAACAAGAATTTGCTAGGATAATGGAGAGGGATGGAATGATCCCCAAAGGAGAGGTTGCTATGTAATGGTAATCAGAAAATTTGGAAGGAGCAGTGAGCAATAAGGAGCAGATCTATTCCTCCTAGCACATTATGTTAGAGATTATAAGAGATGGTGCTTCCAGTACTGAAAAGGGTGAACAAATAGAAAGATGGATAGTGTAACAGTAATTAATTTAGTGGATACTTAGCCATTAGTAACTTAGGGCTAAGTATCTCTTGAAAGAAATAGAAAGTCGAACTCTTGTCTCCTGTTGCTGACATAACAGGAAGCAGTTGGCTGAGACAGGGAGCCAGTGTGTGTGTGTGTGTGTGTGTGTGTGTGTGTGTGTGTGTGTGTGTGTGTGTAAGAAGAGTTCTAGAGACAGAGAGACAGAATCAAGAACTTTTACTCCTGATGGAGAAAGCAGAAACTGGGAGCTGGACCAAGAACTGAGTTGGAGTTTTCTATTAGACCAGAATCTGGCTCAGGCCAAAGTGGCTGTTGCTTCCTGGAAGGCTGAGGTTTCTTCTGGGTCCTAGGGCCAGCCAAATTACCAGAGGACTGAAGAAGCATGACTAAGATAAGGATTTGTTTGTTTGTGGCTTGGTTGATCCTTGAGTTCCTGGCAATGGAGGTTGTGAAGGTTTTAAGATGTGCTTGACCCTGTGAACTTCAGTGTGTAACAAGAACTGCCTGGAGGACTGGACAAGAACCTGGGAGCTGTCTGTCTCTGAATCCAGGTGACTGTTTGGTAGATTCAGGTAGGATCTGGGACCATGGAAGGGGATCCAGGGAATCTGAGAGACCACCCCGAGTCAAGATGAAGAAAAGGCCTTTCCTTGGATATTGAATGTGTGATGAAATTGAAGTTTACTAGACACTGAGGAGTGGAAGGTTTGTGTAATTTTCTAATGATTGTATTTAGTGATTAATGATACTTAGTAATTATGAATCTGGATAAGTAACTGATTTAGTTAACTTTTGATTGCCCCATGAGTGGAAGATTGACTTGTATTGTGAAATGATTGAATGATTAAGTAAGGAGGGTTTCCCCCTTAGGGAAACCAGATGATTATTCTTTTGTTCTTTGTTCTTAATACCATGGCCACTTTCAGGAAAACTATGTGGCCATTCTAATGTTATGCTGCTGTGAACACTATATTGTGATTTTGTGATAAGATGTAATGTTGTGAATATTGTATTGTGATTTGTTGTGAATGTTTGCCTTGATTTGTGATGGAATAGTTGGAGTGTTCACTATAGTGTGTAGTCAGAACCTTAAAACCTGTTCACAGTATCATTCTTTTGAGAAGCTGCTTGTGCATGATGTTATAGATAGATAAAGCAGTTAGTGCTTACTGTGCTACAGGCAAAAAATATTCCCTGACTTTAAGGAGTTTATATTCTAATGGGAAAAGGCATCACATAAAAAATGAAGTAGCCAGGAAATAGTTAAGTGACACTTTGTGAAATTAGAAATCAGCAAGTTAGAAGACAATGAACCTGCCTATGAGCCAGGCTGGGGTGTGAGAACCAATGTAGGTATTCATTTTTCTTCTCTTACGTGCTCAAGTCATCATGCACCATACCCATCTCTGCTTATCCTACAATCCCCTACCTAAAGATGTTCCTATTGTTCATTCTTCTTCATGTTCTGTTATTATGCCCTGTAATCACAAACTCCCTTGCCTCAGCAACTTACTTGCACCTCCAAAAAATGGGACTATATGGTATAAAAGGGTCTGTATTTCTGGATTACGGGGCTGCTCTCTATTTCCTTCTAATCAGCTTGAGAGACAGCCCAGCTGATAAATTAATTTCTATTAGAAAAGTTCCTTAAAAACTTTTAATTGGACTCTGTGGTCACTTTGTTGATAATCACTATTTCATTTGACCATTGCAAAAGGAGATGAAAAGTTGGGGATGGGGAGAGAGATTCTCATGTAATGTCAGAATAAAAAAAGTTGTCTAGAAAGTTAGGAGCTGACCTGGGTTAGAGATGAGCATGTATGGCATAGATATTTTCTCAAACAGAGATTCTGAAAAAGAACTCAACTTACCAATTGGAGGAAGAACTCAGAGGAGTAGAAGAAACCTCGGGATGAGAAGACCAGTGGAAAAGTAACTTTGGAAGTTAGGAGCTGAGTCAGATTAGATGTAAGGACAGCCAGCATGGGTAGAAGAATGAATAAGGGGTGCAGTATCTTCTGAGGGGTGTCAAGTTTCTGTGTTTACAAAAAGATGGTAGTAGTGTGAGAGGATGAAGTCTAACTTGAAAGGCTATTTGTTAAAAAAAATAGAATGGGAGTTCCATAGTACACAATGTAAAGGCATGGCAGAAGAGGGTAGGGACATATTGTAGGAAAGTCTGGGCTGAAGTGGTTGTTGATAAGGGAACAGAAAGTGCTATAATAACAGGCAAAAGGAATTTTCATCTAGGCAACCCTCATTGTTGAATTACAAGGAGGAAAAAAGAGAAGAGTGTTTTTGTTTTATTCTTATAACTAGTTTTCCTCACCTTCAGGTTTTTTTTCAAATTATCCTACATGTCATCCTATAGGAATATTCCTAGTGTATAACTATTAACTGTACTATCTCCCTTTCCAGTACCTTTGGCTCCTCATCAAATATCAATCATTTAACAAGCATTTATTAAATACCTATGGTGACAGGCACTGTGCTGGGGTCTGGGGATACAAATACAAAAAAAAAAAGACAAAAAGACAAAAGACAAAAAAAAAAGAAACAGTCTCAATCTTCAAGGAGCTTACATTTTAGATGGGATGCATACATTATATTGTGTACAAAATAAAGACAAAACAATATATAAGACAGAGGAACTAGTGGGGCGGTGGAAAAATCAGGAAAGATTTCGTTTAGATGGTGGCACTTGAGCTAAGTCTTTAAGGAATACTAGGAATTCTGAGGGGTATTGGGAAGGAGAGCATTCCAGCTATAGGAGAGAGAGTGTTCTGATGGCACCAAGAAAGTTAATTGAATGTTGGGTGTAAGGAATGGATGAATACATGAATAAATGAATAAAAATCATTTAGGTGCTTACTATGTGTTGAGCACTGAGTTAGTTCTAGAAATACATATACAAAAGCATCACAATCCCTGCCCCTGAGAAACTTATGTACTAATAGGAGGAGAAAATACACTTAAGGAAGTGAAGACCAGGAAAAGGCATTTGGGTGTGGTAAGTCACAGGTATTGTGAATGGAAGCAAAGGTGTCAATTGATGTTACCCTTTCTATTATAAGCAATGGTTGATTTGATTTGGTTACTGTTCACACAGTAGGAGATGGAAAACAAAGCAACATGGAGTATTAAGAGTATAGTAGTCATGTAGGCGACAAGGAGATGGCCAGAATGGACTATATTTTGAGATATGAACCATGATCTATACAGGATGGATATAGAGGCCTGTGTGCATTTGTGCAGGTTGGTTCACATCAAGACAGCAAGGCCCCAGGACAGTAGTGCTGAAGCTGAGTGGATTAAAGTCACACAGGGCATGATCTCAGGAAGTCCTGTGGTCTGAAAGAAACAATGACAGGTAGATGGCAAGATGAGGGATCAGATGAAATGTGAAACATGATCTGGGGTCTGAGGCTGGCCCAGCATGTCTATGAACATTTGTGCTGCTTGAAACAAGAAGGCCCATTTGGCCTGACCACAGAATAGGTGAAGAGGAGCAATGTATAACATGGCTGAAATAAAATAAAAGCAATTTTATAAAGTCCTCCACAATCTGGTTCTCACCAATCAGTCCAGCACTACTTCAGACCTTGTACTCTACTTCATGTACTCTAATCAGTTTGGCATAATAGAAAGAGCAATCATTTGAAATGAGAGGACTGGTATGGTGGGAGCCACATCTGCCACTAATTTGATTCTGACCCATGGCAATAAGACTGAAAAGTCCCTGCTACCTAGACTAGGTTGTCTAGAAAAATGCAATGAAACATTTTACCTTTTAGATCTAATTGTGCCAGGAGACTAAGGTTTGAATTGTTGACATAGCTTCCCAATTACTTTAAAGCATAAAACCACAGCCCCATAAATCTTTTTAAGCTAGACAGATTTCCCACTGAGTTAAGAGACCCTTCTAACACAGCATACCACTACGTTAAATTCCAAGGTGAGCTATACCCATATAAACCAATCTATACTGAATATTCTTTCCATGCTATCATTGAGAAGGTTTACTTTAAATATTTAATATTAAGCATTGAATAGTTAAATATTACAGTTTATAAGTGTCTCATTGAACCACTAGATGGTCTTAAATTAGGCTCAGGTTAGAATGACTTGAATTTGTATCTCACTTCTCTACTAGCTATATGACTTTGGGTAACTCACCAATATCCCATAGCCATTGTTCCTTTGTCATTAAATGAATGTAATCATCTATCTTACAAATTTGCTGCGAGTAAAGTACTTTGCAAATTTTAATGTGCCACTTCAGTACAAGGTATTATATTCTTTACCATGTCATTCTGTGTGTCTGGAGGCCATCTCATTTTCTGTCTACTGAAATCCTATCTATCCTTTAAGACCATCTCAAATGCCATCTCTTCCATGAAACTTTCTTTGGCATTCTGCCTATAGCTGAAAAGATACATCTTGTATCATTTTGATTGTATTTTTCTTATACACCTTCACATTCAACTTCTATCTAGTTGTATATACTTCCTGTTCTCTCTTCTTTCTCTCTCTTTTGTCTCTCCCTTTTATCTTATAAGCCAGTATATATTATCTTTTTTTTTGCAATTTCCTAAAAGACTTTATTTTTTTAATGTAATAAATTTTTATTTGTTTTCTTGTTTACATCATTCATTTTCATGGGATTTTTGAATTACAAATTTTCTCCCTGTCTTTCCCCTACCCCAACCCCAAAACAGCAATCCCAATGTAGAGCCCCTCCCCTGGTCTGCTCTCTAACTTTCTGGTAGGGGAGGGAGGGTCTCCCTACCCCAGCCCCTGTATATCTTAATTCCTAGTTGCAGATATTGCAGAGCCTTAGATTCTAGATTCTTTCCATTCCTCCCTTGCCATCTGCCCCTGCTGGAAGGACAACCAATTCAATACAGGTTGTGTATGTGTGATTATACAGGATATCTTCATAGTGGACATATTGTGACAGTGAACATATGTCCCTCCTTCCTATCCCTCCCCCCTTGTTCTGTTCTCTACCCTGTCCCTGTCTCTTTATTGAAGTGTGAGCATCCAGCATCCCTCGCCAGACCCTGTCCTCCCCTCCATCATCCCGCCTTTCATCCCCATGCTCCCTAATCTCTTGTGTGGCATGATGCCCAGTCTAGAGTTTATACCATTTCTTCCCTAAGCCAGATTCAATGAGAGTTAATGAAAGTAAAGTTGTAACAGTTATCCCTTGCCTCTTCCACACAGGATGATTAACCCCATTTTGTTTCTCCCTGTCTCCCATCATTCTAGTCCTCTCCAACCTCAGAATTTGCCTTTTAAAGTATCATCCCTTCGTATTCAATTGATCTTGTGCCCTCTATAAACCCATATATACACATGCTCAGATATGTATTCATATGCATATATAGCCTTCTATATAGACAAATGTATAAGTATACATATATATCCATTTGTATTCCCTTCACCTATCCTCATACTAAGAAAAGTTT